>APFE030653632.1:0-21207 GCA_000404065.3 Pinus taeda
GTGAACCACTCACTCTTTGTCTCATATCCAAAACCTCCCCCCAGGCCTTGAATAAAAATCCCCCCTCCTCCAAGTTTTCCCCAGTGCCCCATGTAAGAATTCCCCCTCTCTCTCAAGTTTCTCACACTTATCCCCAAGGTCTCCCCTTGCCATCAATGTCGCCAACCTCCATCAATGAAACCAACCTCCCTCTTGAGCCCACCACCTCATTCATCACTCTAATCCTCAAGTAAATTCTAAGGTCAAACTTGTCAGGTCATAAATAAATGGTAAATCACTAAAATAATACTTTTGTATTAATAATAAAATAATAATATTTACTTTAAGGGTCAACCAATTAAAATGGATTGGTGAGAATCCTAATTAATATAATATTGAATTAATAATAATTATTAGAAATCATTAATTTGGGGAGGTAGGAGCGGGGGAGGTGCTTTATAACGCCGAAGAAAAAACTAAAATAAGGTTCGCCTGGGGACTGGGGAAAGCCTCAAACAATCAAGCTGAAGTACTTTCACTATGGAAAGGCTTGAAGATCAGTATCTCCAAAGGCATTAGGAAACTTATTATCGTTGGTGGCTCAATGGTGGTATTTCAAAAGTGCTCAATGCTCTTGAGGAACAAGCATCTTATTGACTCTGATCCCTCCCCTCTGATTATAAGGATAATGAATCTTCTCAGTAACTTAGAGGAATACAAATTATATCATGTTAAAAGGGAAAATAACCATGAGGCATACCTACAATCCAACACAGGCGCGACATTAGAGTAAGGGGTTGTAAAAATTGATGACTCTAGCCTCATTTTCCATGTCCCTTAATGGATTGATTAAGCAAAGTATTGATGGATTAGAATTGGATCGTGGGAATAATCAAGTATCATCAGACTAATAAATTAAATACTGCTTCGGGGATGGGCAGGAACACCTTGGGAGGCTTCGACACCAACTGTGTATTAATTAATAGATGGATGTATTGGAGCCTTATATCCATGTTGCAGGACAGGCAGATTTCCTTCCATTGGCTATTAAATGGGAAGGCAGGTGAAAGCCTTCACATTACCATTGTGTTTCATTTTGATTGCAATTTTGCAGTGATAAGAATGGAGTATTGTTCCTTGGTTGAGTTGTAGACAAGGAAGGCATTTAATTACAATAAGATGGGAGTCTCATCCGATAAGGAGCAAGTAGACATTTATAGGATTTGGGTGATGCAACTCAAGAACATAATTATCTTTGTGTAGGGAAGGATTGTGAGAAAAATGGCTTCAGTTGGAAATGGAAATGGTAATGGAGCAAAGGATCTCAGGAATATGAGCACTACAAATGTGGAGATGTTGATAGAAAATTAAAGCAAGAAAATAGTGGAGGAAATACATGACCAGATGATTGTAGTGTTGACCCACCTAGTCAAAATTGGAAGAGACATGGAGTTGATCGAGAAATCCATGGAACATCTTAACACATGCATGATCAATCTGAAATTTAAGGTGGATAACATTGAATTCAAGTTTGAAGTTTCTATCATCGGTGTGTTGAAAGAAGTTTTTGGTTTGTAAGACACACCCACTCCAATGGTTGAAGAAGGAGCAGAACCAGAGAGTCGAAGACATGAGCCTGATGTTGTGTGGAACACAGAATTTGGTCATTCGTCTGAAGTGGATCAGGAGGATAAATAACTTGGCAGTTGTGGGTAGCTTGCCGCTTCATTTTACATGTTTCGTCGAATAGTTCAACCTTCTGGTGTTTTCTGGAAAGTTTACAGTTTAAATGATGTAAGGAAAATAGATAAAAATAAAAGGTAGCAATACGGCCTCTCTAAATGTATCTCTACAAGACTCTGAGACAAAGATTATCTTGAATGTAAGGGACCTGCCCTGTTTCTAGTTTTGTTTATAAAAAATGCTACATGTTTCTTTAAAAAAAAATAAGAATTTTAAATCATTAATTATTAATTGAGATTAAAGGTTAATCAATTAATTAACCACTAATTAAGCTTAACTATTAATCAAACTTAATACTAATCATGGGATATAATTTATCCATGCGAGGTGTGGGTATGTAGCTCGCATACACATGCTTCGTATTATACTAATAATACTAAAAAGAATCAATCACAGAATTAAATCACTCAGTGAGTAGGATAATAACCTAATATAAGATAATAGGACAAGGGAGTGGGCATTACAAGCTCTAGACCACCCTGATTAGTTTTGAGGGTGATTCAAAAATGATTGTCAAATGAGAGAAATGATATATACTTATAGTTATTCTACAACCATTGCTAGTAAATATTTATTCATTATTGAATTAACAATGTTTTAAGCTACCATTATTATTTTTTAGGGTGATCGAAAAATGTATCATAAATGAAAGGAAAAAGATATGTTTTTTTAACAACAATATAAATCTCCTTAGGGTATAGTTTGTAACCATAGTTGTGGGCACTTTTGAGGGAAATTTTGAAATTTCCTTATTTGCGCTTTTAGGAGTAGTTTTGAACCACCTACATTAGCACTTATGGTGACACTTATAAATTTCCACCATAAGTTCCTATGGAGATAGTTCAAAATTATGTAAGATTTTTTAAATTTTTTTCGCAATTTTAAGTTATCGCCATATGTTCATATGGAGGCAACTCAAAAGTTTCCCAAAAAGTGCATATATGGATGGTTCCAATCCACACCCAAAAGTGCGTATAGTGATAATCATGTCATCATTAAAAACTCCTTTTGTTGTTTCTAAATCAACTCTAAAACCCTTTTTTTGCAATGATACTTTTGACCTTTTTATTTCTTTAGCAATGGCTATGCCTGAAATGAGACATAATTCCACTTGTCATGAAAAAAACAATCGTTGCTAAACTCTTGAAGGTAGTGGTGGAAACATTGTAATACTAATTTTTATAGGTGTGTATTGTTTTAAACAGAAGACACATCATACTAACCAATTGCAAGCTTCTAGGAGCAAGCCATTTCCTTGATAATGTCATTCTATTTAGATACTTGTTTGAGAAAGCATCAATTGGAAATTGGAAATTTTAGGTGTAAATTTCCCCATTTAGCTAATATTCCATTTTTTTAAATAATTTGCTAATTTTCATTTTATTCCAAAAACAATTGACCCAAATTTCAATAGAACCAATTATTTTATTTAAAATATCTTTAAAAAAATATCCTTCGAAAAATAGTAATTTCATTGCAACTTAGAAAGGAACAAAAATTTATTTTGTAGATGCTAGAAGCATTCAATATGAAAAAGATTGTAGTTTTGTGAGAGCAAATTAACAACCTCTTAGCTCTAAAATAAAAATAAAAATAAAAAAGGAGAAATTAAGTGTTAAAATACGCACTTAAGTTCTCTTTCTTTCCCTTCTTTCTATGGACCTTCTGCCACCCCCTTGAAGGTGGATCAATAGGTACAACTTCCAACTCAGTGACAGACCCCACATGGGAGTGTTATTTATCATAATATAAACTTTCTGAAACATGGACTCTCTTCAAACCCACCAGCCCATCCTCTTAGCATGTCACAACTCCATGATGATTAGACTCTAGGATTGTTTATGTTTCTCTAAAATTTTGCATGGGATGTGTAGGTTCATCGGGATTGTGAGTGCTCATTTCATCATGTTTGGGATGGTCCTCCCTGATTTCCTCTTCTTCATCCTCCGAAAAAAAGGGTTCAAAAGGTTTCCAACCTTTTATTTTATAGACCTACCACTTTTTCTTTTGGGGGGGATTTTTATCTTGTGGATAAGACTCTTGTAAGTGTCCTATTTTGAAACTTGTACAAAACTTGAATGCCATTTTTTCATAATCCAAGGTTTAGATCCCTTGATAGGATATATGTTTCATTGGTATATGGTCAAGTAAATCTTTGGTTAGGTCTATCTCTCCACAAATACAAGCAAATGTAAATAAACCTTTCTTTGTTCATCGTCCATTTTTTGAAAGTTCCTAAGGTATTGCTAATGTCCTCTAGTACCTTGTGATGTCAAAAAGGAAAGGAAGATTTTGAAACCTTACCCAGACTAGCATCTTTGTTACTACCATTGTTGAAGAATCAAGCTCAGAAACCAAGGAGTGATGAAGAGCCCTTCTCTTCCCCAAAACCAAGGCCCTTCCTTGAATACTTTCTCTAAATCTTCCTAGGAGTCAAACTATATAATAAAAAATCCTTTTGAACAAAGATAAATATCACAATTTTTTGTCTAGGTTGTAAAAACCCACTAATGCAATTTTGGCCAAAATCCATTAAATATGCAAATGGAAACCCTTGAATGGAGAACAAAGAAGAGATGATTTACCTCTTTATGATTGACATCTAAGGTTGGCATTTGATCCAAATTTTCAATAATATATGGTCTTGGAAGGTATGAAGGTTGATCCATTGAAATGGGCCCCTTACCCCATGCCACATCCTCTTATGAAGTTGAAGATGATGGATTTCTAGATCCTATTTCACCCCTACACAAACTCAGTAATATGAATATGGTGGAGCTCCTAGAAATACTATATTCATTCAAATGTAACGTATCTTGCATATGTTTCCCTTCACAAATTATGTGTTGCATGGCTACGAGAATCCCCAAATGGTTCTCCAAGATTTGCTTTAGGGATGCCACTATATCAAATGTAAAGACTCAAATCTAAAACGAGTTCCCTCTAAGTGTCTTAACAAAAACCTGAAACCCTTCCACAGGGTTCAGGTCTTCTAAACTTCCCACCGACCCTTACAAAGATAAAGAGGGGGTATTTCTTTTGAATCTACTTTGATCGAAGGGGAACAATGCAATTTGAGAAGACAAATATCATGGGGGAGAGGATGAAACATGAAGATCAACAATTGAAAACTCCCAAGCAACGCTCATTGATGAGCCCCAAAAATGGATAATTATACGGGCTCATTCAATCTCCTAATTCAACTTAATCCACCATTCTCATTATTTTATTGCATGTTTTTTATTATATTTATGCTAATAGAGTGAATTGGTTGTCATTATGCCAACAATCTAATGTGTGCTTTATGCAGTCTTTTTTGGTCAATTTGAGAGAAAATCAAAGGTTTAAATGAGCACTTGGTAGCCAAATTCGTGGAGAGGATTTTTAGGAAGGTGTCCCCTTAATTTATGGGCCCTTACCTTGAATTCTCCACCATCAGCTTCGAGTTCAAGGGCCACCAAATCAATTATCACAAGGGCAGCCGAGCAATTCAAGTAGGACTGCTATTAACTACAAGTTTTGGGTAGTCGAGTCCCTAAAGTTTAGGAGGACTGTTGGGGTCCTCAATTTGTATAAATAAGAAGGCTTAAGGCCTCATTTGGGTTAGCCAGTAGTTAGTCACTTTGTAGGCAGAAGTTAGCTAGTTTGTAGTTCGATTTTAGTCTTTCTTTAGGCAGTAATTTAGCTCTACATTTCAGCACATTTTCAAGTTTTCTTTGTGGACAGTTTTTGGAATGTAACTATTCTTTTGATCAAAAAAGATGAATCCAACTTTGCACCAGCTCTAATCTCTCTTACGAGGTTGTAGCTCTTGGGGTTGGGCCCATCTCAAGTGCCCAGTACCTCCTTTGTTTACTTTTATGTGTTATTGTTGCATTCTTAGAATAAAATCTGCTATTCAGATTTAAATCTTGTTTTGTTATTTAGGTTGCTTTTTATAGTTAAAGTAGCTTTTCATGTTCAGATTTATTTGATAGGTTATTAACAGGGAAAAAGCTTCAGAAAAAGGCCAACGAGCACTTTTGATTTCACCTCTCCCTCATAGGATCAGGGGCTGGGATCAAAGTGACCTTGCTGCCCCAAAAAAACACTATTTTTGCTTTGCCATGCAATCACTAGTGTATGATTTTCGTTTGCAAAAGTTGGTTACATGTTCAGATCTTTGAATGCTTCGTTGCATAGTTAATTTACATGGTTTCCTTGCAAATAAATCTTATGTTCATTCTCTTTACTGTTAGCTAGATCATATTAGGTTGGCATAACTAGGTCTTTGATTCCTTGCAAGTCTTTGTTGGTTCAGTTGGAAACACAAATTGCAGAGCTCCTGTTATACTCCTCTATCTGCCCATTCTCCATCAATCCCACCTACTCCATCCTCTACTTAGAATCCTTGCATTACATTTGCCACATTTTCTCACTTTTCCCTAATTCCCATATTTTTGTGCAACATCGTTTCATCCCTCCTTGAACAAATCTAACCATCTGCGCCACTCCTCAACTCCATCCACCAAGTCTTGAACCTCCTCACACCCATATCTTACCTCCATAGCCACTCCTTCATCTTTCTTCATCCATCCATCCTCCGAAATCCCATTTCTGAACATCCTGTAGAAAATCATAGAACATCCTGTAGAAATTCAAGAACATCCTATAGAACCCCTGCAGACTTCCTGTAGAAGCTCACGAATGAGGTTTCTTGATAGCCAAACTTTGTTAAACTCTCAGGAAGGGTGCTAGGGACCCCTTAGGACCTCTCTGAACCTTCCCAACCTCCTGCAAGCATTTTCTCTCGCCAATCCACCTCTGCACAGTCAAAAACAGTGAAAGCACATGCATGATAAATATGACAACTTATTCAAAAATGAAAAAAGATGTTTTCTTCAGATAAAAGTAGTTTAGGCACATGGATTTTACCTTCCTAGAAGTAATGGCGTCTCTTTCAGTAGCTTGCATCCTCTTTTTCGCATCAATAGGGCTAGTTGGTAAAATTAGGGTTTGTTAGGGTTTGCATTTCCTTTCCGCTTTTCGCTTCTTTCTGCAAGTAGATTAGTCTCCTTTGAGTTAGCTTTCATCCATCAGTTAAAAAGCTTCTTCTAAGAGCTCATAGAAGCTGGCTTAAGCTCCTAGCTAACTTGTGCCAGCTGACCAAGGGACAGCGGCGGCAAGAGGTAGTGCTTGTGCATACAGCACCGTCGCTTCCAAGTTTGCTATGAACTACCTTGTTGATAAAATTAAAGAAGGGAGTCCTAGGAGTTGCAGCATTGTTGCTGCAATACTGGGGCCCACCACTCTTTTTGGTGTCGTTGCCGGGGAAGCGTCAAAATATTGGTGATTTCTGTTATTCTTCTATTTTCTACTACAACTTTCTGCTAACTAGTTTATTTCATTTCCATTCTGCAATTTCATTTCCGCAAAAGTAGAGTAGACATTTCCTGCTTTCATAGATTAACATTTCAATTCCGCAATTTCATTTCCGCAAGCGTAGATTAGCATTTCAATTCCGCAATTTCAATTCTGCAAGCGTAGATTAGCATTTCAATTCCGCAAGCGTAGCCTAGCATTTCATTCCTGCAATTTCATTTCAGCAAAATAGATCAGTCATTTCCTACTTTCATTTCAATTCCGCATTTTTATTTCAGCAAGATAGTTAGTTGCAGTTCAATCTATTTTAGTTTTGCAGGTACAAGAAGAAAAATACAAAAATCAACCAAAAAGATTTCCTTTCATGCCTGGTAGGAGTAGAGATAAGTCAGAAAAATACTTGCACAACACCCCCCACTTCTTCACACAGCCAACCTTCTCTCTTCTTCGATGGTTGTGATTAAGAAGAACCCCTGGGTGGACATCAAGGCATATTTAAAGAACCTCTAGGGGAAAAGAAGAAGAAAAAAATTCCACTGGAGCAAATGGCTACCAGCAGAAATGTTGGGAGCAGTGCTTTTTCTTCCAACTCAGTCCTTAGAGGTGAATGTGAGAATCTGATGGAAGATTTCAAGAGCGAGATGAGGCAGATTCTTGCCATGCAACTGGATACCTTACAGATCCAAAGGAAGCAAGAGGAAGCCAAGAGGGATTTGGCCATCTTTTGTCCTAGGTGCACTAGAAAGCATCCTAAGCATGAATGTCCATTGCACTTCATAGAAGTGTGTTTTGTCTGTGAAAACGACCATCCTACAGATCAATGCCCTTCCTTACCCACAAGCAAAGCTACATATCAGAGAACCAAAGGAGCCACTGAATCACTCTATTTCATGAACCAAAGGAGGTCACATGGACCCATACCCTACCAGGAGGGAACGCAAGGGACATCCCAAACCTATTACGACCCCTATCAAGCCACTTCCATGCCTTCTTGGGGTCCCCCTGCTCATCCTTCCTGGTCCACACCCCCTCCTTGGTCGTACCCTCCTCAATACCATGCTTCTCCAGTTGCTCCTACGTTTCACTCCAATGCTCAGCCACAACCTTAGTGGAATGCACCTCATCAGGGGTGGAGGCCCTAGTACAACTCTCCTCCCACTCATTTTCCTCCACCACCTGCCCAACCACAACCCCATCCGCATCAGTGTCAAACAAACAGCCCCACTCATCTACCCGTACTGCCATTTCGAAACCCGCACATTGGAATAGCTCAACCAAATTGCAAAGCTGAGGCACAACATGTCCAAATGACTCCTCTTGAGCTCAATGATCTTCACCATAGCTCAGGAAGAGTATTGCAAAAAAGAGATTATCTTGAAAGCATTGAATGACCACATCCAACAAAAGAAGATTCAAAAGAAGAGATCAAAGAACCATGGGCTGCACTTGGTGAAGAGAAGACATCAAAATCAGAGATCGAGAGAGTTTCCTCATGGTTACCATCAAATCTTCCATGTATTAAAGAGAAAACTCAGCAAAAAGAGGAAGATGAGAAGGTCATGATAGAAGGTGACATGAAGAATGATCCAGATCAGCAAAAGGACCAAGGATATCAGAGCTATATCGAGATATGGTTCCAAACGGTCACTAAGTTGCAGCAGTACTCTCTTCCTCTGCTATGCTTGATTCCTTCAAAGTCAAGTCATTTGGTCTCTGAAATCCAGATAGTTGTCAAAGCATGCATTTCAAGCCTCCACGTCATTTTGTCTCTAATCTCAATGTGCACATGGCTCCATTGGAAGTATTCTTATACTTGAAAACGATTTTGTTTTTCAAGTAGGTTAGGAAAAAAAAAAAAAAAAATGGAAATAAGAGGAAAAATCTAAGGTGAAAACCTCCTCGGAGGCGCCTTATATTGACTCATTGATTGAAAACTTCCATAAGGCGATCAATGGGTTGGAAAAAAGAAAGAAAAAAGAGAATACGATCCCTGGGAGAAAACCTCCCTTGGAGGCGCCCAGGGCAGGCAATTAGGGTGAAAACCTCCATGAGGCGCCCTAGTTGTTTAAAAAAAAAAAAAAAGGGGGAAAAGAACAAAAAATAAAAAGAAAAAGAAAACAGGGCTAATCTCTGTAAAATAATTGTTGGTTGCAGGGAATACATTGTAGGAAAAGAGGGGTGCGCAAAACGAGGACAGGAGTCCGTACCAGGCTCAAGGACACCCCCTCAGACACCCCCTCCATGGCCACTCACCTCTCCTAGGATTTGGTCACATTCGGGTTGAGATTGGGCCTTCTACAGGAAGTTCTGGGCTTTCTACAGGAAGTTACAGCCGTTTCTATATGGAGTTCTATATTTCTACAAGAAACATCCTATAGAACCTTCAGGCAAGCCAGATTCGATTTTGGAAGGGAACCTAAAGCTTGGAATCTATTGGTTAGGCCTGCAAGCATCCATGTTTCCATCCCTCACCTTTCTCCATCATTTTTTCCACCTCATTGTACTTCTTTTATGAAAACTGTGTTTTCTACAAGAAGTTCCTATAGAAATTACAAAAGGCTGGAAATGGATTTTAAAAAACAATTTGGCAAACATGGAAGCTGCATCAAGGGTTCATAAATCCTCCTGCAATCTTCAAACTCCTCCTCCATCATTTCCATGCCTGCATCACAGCCCAAGCTCATTTTTTCTTACCTTGCAAAAAATTGCAGAATGCCTTGAAGCAAAAATACATAATGCTGAAATTTGTTTTTGCCCTAACTTGAAAACCGTGCATCCATTTACAAAACCGTTTTACAGGGAGTTGTATAGGGATGATGGCAACATGCCCGAGCAATTTCAGCTAATTCCGGTGCACGGTTTCCAAGAAATCAGCCTCCATCACCTTCAACCATTTTTGCATTTTCTCCATATTGGTGCATCCATTTCAAAACTTGTTTCATGGGGAGATGCACATGGGTGATAGTAACCTACCCAAGCAGTTTTAGCCGATTCTGATGCACGATTTCCAAGAAATTGACCTTTGTAATCTTCAGCCATTTTCCATTTTTCTCGAAATCCGTGCATCCATTGACCACCATTTTGCAATGAGAGGTGCATAATGATGATGGGAATATGCTCAGAAAGTTTCAGATTGATCCGGTCTATCATTCGAGAGCAATGGCAAAAACAAATTTCTGTCATGTGGAAAGTCAACATTAGCAGCTTAAGGGTGCAGATCTGAACGTGGAAACAAATTCTTGCAACGTAGATCCGGCCACAAGACACCTGTACAAGAAAAAAACCCATGAATCAGCAACCAAGCCATCATGCAACCACCGAAACAAATGCATGTAGCAACAAAAAACACCTCACAGCAACCATTTGACTTCCAGGTATGTAACTAAAACTTGTTCCTCTATTGCATGAATCTAATTGAAGAACTGCATGAACGAATGGAATGGTGGGATTAAGCCACGAATCTAGCAAGGTTAACCCGACAGTGCCTTCTCTAGCGCTCATCCGGAAGTCATGCAGTACACGTGGACAGTCGACTCATGTGAAAATTAAAACAACCGGGAGTGTTGGCCGTTTAAACCTCAGTGCAATTAATGGCAGTGATTACAGGGGGGAAACATACAATTCATGAACAACACTACCGTCTGCATGTGGCCACATACACCTAACCACTTCACTCCCTCACCACAAATCACGCAGCAATTACAAAAATGCTCCGCTGACTCTCACCACCCTTTGTTCAACTACGGTCACAACTGGAGCACGCGTCCACCACGTCCAGATCAGTTAACCAGTGGTCCTCTGCAAGATTCCTGCCTGATTTCTTGAGATTTGTGCCGTTTTTTTAAAAAAAATCCCGCCTATCGGGCTCTACAGGAAGCGCAGTTTCGTTTTACAGAAAGTCTTCTACATGAAACGCAGAAAACAACCATGCAGAAAGAAAACCTGGGATTTTCGGCGAATTTCAAGCTCCAAACGAGGTAGGATCGGGGAAACTTCGTTGTGCATGATTTGTTGGTGCAAAATGGTGAATTGAACATGGAATTAAATTAAAAAAATGAGAGGAAAAGTCTGCCTGCACATTGAAAAAAGGTGAAAAGTTTGCTTGCTTATTTTCTGAGTTCTACACAGTTCTTTTTTCCCTCTGCATTCGAAGTCTAGCTTCTTCTTTCTCACCTTCTTCTGAAAAGAGATATGCAACCATAGGAACTAAGCCTGTGTGAAAGAATGAATTTGCAAGACTGTCCACTTTTTAGAAAAAACTATGTTATTTGTTCTTTGATCTGTCAAAAAAATTGATTTCTTTTCAAAAACTAAGAAGCAAATTCAGGTTGGAAAAATTTGAAGAGAGAAAAAATTGGCAGTTGTTGTTGTGAAAAACATGAAAATTCTAGGAGCAATAACAAGTTTACAAGAGGGGCAATGAGCTATCTTTTTAGAAGAAAACATGGGTTTTTTTTGCAAAATTTCTGGCTTCAAGAGAAGAAGAAAACAAACAGTTTTATTTGTTGCATGTTTATGCAAAAGAAGCGATGCAATTCTAGGGAAGAATCAAGCCTGAAGAATGTGAAAAAAAAACCAATGACGAGGGAGCACAAATCATTCAAGCAGAGGGAAAAACAAGGAAGAACAGAAAAGAAAAAGACTACAGCAGAGAAGGCAGAAGCTAAACAAGATGAGAAGGAAGCCAAAACAGAGCGTGAGGAAGCAAGCTAACAGAGGCAGAGAAGACAAAAGAAGAGGAAGAAAAGGAGAAAGAGCCACATCCAGCCAAGCAGACCAAAACAGTTGAAATTGTTTCTACAGGAAGCATGAAAACCGTTTCTACAGGAAGCTAGAAAACAGTCAGCACAGGACTTTCTACAGGAAATCTAGAAACAGGGCAACAGAAGGGAAAATCGCCTGAGATTTTAGCCAGGGAGGCAGCCGTTGTGCTGGCCACCCTAAGCACATCTCCAAATTAGAAAGGAAAGTGAAAGAGGGAGCCTCCCATGTATTTTAAGGCAAGAAGGAGCATGCGAGTAAAAACTGGCAGATCCCAACCACAGTCAAAAGAGCCAATTACAATTGTAGACACCTCAGCTACACAAAAGGAAAAGTCTCCCTCAAAGGCATCCATCACCTATAAACGGGGAAGCCCGAAGACATCCACTTGGAGAGAAAGAATGAAAATGTTGGACACAAAGGCCTCTCTACAGGATGCTCAGACAGTTCTACAGGAAGCTGAGAATTCTCTAGGAAAAGGAGCACAGGCAGTGGGAAGAAGCAAAGAGGAAAGCATGGTTTCATGACTGAGAAGAAGACATCACTTCTGGAGCTTGGCATGACAGGGAGGCCACCAAGGCCATCAAAGAGGAGGAGATAGATTAGTTACTCAGAGGATGAGCAACACTTTCAGTAGGGGGTGATGATGAGCCCCAAAAATGGATAATTATATGGGCTCATTCAACCTGCTAATTTGACTTAATCCACCATTCTCATTAGTTTATTGCATGTTTTTTATTAAATTTATGCTAATCGAGTGAATTGGGTTAGTCATTATGCCAACAAGTCTAATGTGTGCTTTATGCAGTCTTTTTGGTCAATTTGGAGAGAAAATCAAAGGTTTAAATGAGCATTTGGCAACCAAATTCGTGGAGAGGACTTTTAGGAAGGTGTCCCCTTCATTTATGGGCCCTTACCTTGAATTCTCCATCATCAGCTTGGAGTTCAAGGGCCACCAAATCGATTATCACAAGGGCAACCGAGCAAGTCAAGTAGGACTGTTGTTAACTGCAAGTTTTGGGCAGCCGAGTCCCTAAAGTTTAGGAGGACTGTTGGGGTCCTCAATTTGTATAAATAAGAAGGCTTAGGGCCTCATTTGGGTTAGCCAGTAGTTAGTCACTCTGTAGGCAGAAGTTAGTTAGTTTGTAGTTCGATTTTAGTCTTTCTTTAGGCAGTAGTTTAGCTCTGCATTTCAGCACATTTTCAAGTTTTCTTTGTGGACAGTTTTTGGAATGTAACTATTCTTTTGATCAAAAAAGAAGAATCCAGCTTTGCACCAACTCTAATCTCTCTTAGGAGGCTGTAGCTCTTGGGGTTGGGCCCATCTCAAGTGTCTAGTACCTCCTTTTGTTTACTTTTATGTGTTATTGTTTCATTCTTAGAATAAAATCTGCTATTTAGATTTAAATCTTGTTTTGTTATTTAGGTTGTTTTTTATGGTTAAAGTAGTTTTTCATGTTCAGATTTATTTGATAGGTTATTAACAGGGAAAAAGCTTCAAAAAAAGGCCAACGAGCACTTTTGATTTCACCTCTCCCTCATAGGATCAGGGGCTGGGATCAAAGTGACCTTGCTGCCCCAAAAAAACACTATTTTTGCTTTGCCATGCAATCATTAGTGTACGATTTTCATTTGCAGAAGTTAGTTACATGTTCAGATCTTTGAATGCTTCGTTGCATAGTTAATATACATGGTTTCCTTGCAAATAAAGCTTTTGTTCATTCTCTTTACTGTTAGCTAGATCATATTAGGTTGGCATAACTAGGTCTTTGATTCCTTGCAAGTCTTTGTTGGTTCAGTTGGAAACACAAATTGCAGAGCTCCTGTTATACTCCTCTATCTGCCCATTCTCCATCAATCGCACCTGCTCCATCCTCTACTTAGAATCCTTGCATTACATTTTCCACATTTGTTCACTTTTCCCTAATTCCCATATTTTTGTGCAACATTGTTTCATCCCTCCTTGAACAAATCTAACCATCCGCGCCACTCCTAAACTCCATCCACCAAGTCTTGAACCTCCTCACACCCCTATCTTATGTCCATACCCACTCCTTCATCTTTCTTCATCCATCCATCCTCCAAAATCTCATTTCTGAACATCCTGTAGAAAATCACAGAACATCATGTAGAAATTCCAGAACATCCTGTATAACCCCTGCAGACTTCCTGTAGAAGCTCACGAATGAGGTTTCTTGATAGCCAAACTCTGTGAAACTCTCAGGAAGGGTGCTAGGGACCCCTTAGGACCTCTCTGAACCTTCCCAACCTCCTGCAAGCATTTCCTCTCGCTGATCTACCTCTGCACAGTCAAAAACAGTGAAAGCACATGCATGATAAATCTGACAACTTATTCAAAAATGCAAAAATATGTTTTCTTCAGATAGAAGTAGTTTAGACACATGGATTTTACCTTCCTAGAAGTAATGGCATCTCTTTCAGTAGCTTTCATCCTCTTTTTCGCATCAGTATGGCTAGCTGGTAAAATTATGGTTTGTTAGGGTTTGCATTTCATTTCCGCTTTTCACTTCTTTCTGCAAGTAGATTAGTCTCCTTTGAGTTAGCTTTCATCCATCAGTTAAAAAGCTTCTTCTAAGAGCTCATAGAAGCTGGCTTAAGCTCCTAGCGGACTTGTGCCAGCTGACCAAGTGACAGCTGCACAAGAGCTAGTACTTGTGCATACAACACCGTCACTTCCAAGTTTGCTACGAACTACCGGGTTGATAAAATTAAAGAAGGGAGTCCTAGGAGTTGTAGCATTATTGCTGCAATACTGGGGCCCACCACTCATCTCAACCAATGCACTAACAGATCCTTCACCCAACTCCATATCTACAACAGAAATAGGGAAACCCTCCCAAAGCCAAAAAAACCACAAATCAAACTGCATAAAAACATTGGAAACCCAACAAAAAGGGGCCCAATTCTTCTGGCAAAGAGCACAATTGAACAAAGTGTTAAGAATTAATATGGGTGAGACAAGCATATAAATTGAAAAAAAATGCTTGATGCCTTTCTATTGTATTATATTGGTCTCAATATCTTATATTATAATACATTAATGATCATTCTATATCTTCCAGATCTAGATCTAGATCACACTAACAACCCATCAGTGGATCATCATAACACCTCAACAAGATAAGAATTACAAGTGTATTCTCCAACTTTGTGATTGTCTAAGGACTCACAATCTAACACAAAGACGGGATAATATGGCCCTTGCCAAATTGGATCTGTATAGAAACACAACATCGAGCCCCCTCCTCGCAACATGCAAGAGTAAAATGTCCAAACCACCCCACTGAGAAAGAAAAAGAAATCTCATCTCCCCAAATCCACAACAAAAACCTCTCAACAACAACAGATCCTTTGCAAAGAGTGTTGGAAATAATGAGAGGGGGGGTGAATGAGTATTTCTTGTCAATTGTTCTTTTTACCAGTTAGATCACTTATATATAGAACAAAAAATGAACAATAAGCATAAATTCTTTTATTAATTTCTTCTTTACAATAAATCAAGTACAATATATGTAGGGCTCCAACCCTAAATGAAGACATCGATCTTCAATCTCCCAAGATCCAACCTGTATTGTGCCAAGCACTGACTTGGACTTCCAAGGCTGCTCCAACTCTATATCTGGTTCAAGCTTCAACCTAGTTTTTTAAGGACTCTGATCCTCTAAGGATCCAACCCTATCCTTGAAGGCACCAACCTTCTCTTTTCGAGGATCCAACCTCTTGGGCTCCAACCCTTGCTTTACTTCATCAAGATATGTTTAGTTGTACTTCATGACTCCCAATGTCTTCTTCACCGAGCCCTGTTAATCTTCAACAATGCCTTCACTTAGTCTCCACGTCACGTCATCAATGACAACCTTTATCTTCACATGAAGGTGTCTCCATTGTTCTTCATGGTACCCAAAAATTTCTCCAATGTCACCTCTTGATGGCTTCAATGCATCATGATCTCCAATAGGCTTCTAGATGACTCCAATTTTCTTCAATGAGCAGCTTTAAGCCTACTCCAAAAACTTCTTTAATAAATCTACACACCAAACTCCAAGGGATCTTCAACAATGCTTAGAGATGCCTTAATGAGGAATTTAAACAATGTATTCCTCAAGAATGCACAATAGATCTACTCCATGCAGTCTTCAAGATCTAGAATAAGAAGGATTTTTAATGAGATCTGTAAGACAATTCTCCTAGAATTTGCTTCCACTCTTCCAACCAAAGTATGATATATAATGGCATTACTATGCTTTCAATCTTTCAACCAAGGTCTGGATGAAATCTACTTCAAGGAGGTATCTAAATTTGCCTTTAAAAACAACTCCAAGGAGAGGCCAAAATCTGCTTCTAGCACTGTTTCAAAATATCTACAAAATATTGCTTCAAAGTGTTTTCAAGGGCTGCTCTAAATACATCAAGCAATTGCTTTAAAAATTCTTCCAATGTCTCGTCAAACTGTCTTCAAGGGCTACTTTAAAGCACTGCTTCAAAAGGCTGATTCAAGATGATCTTTAAAGGTTGTTTCAAATGTTTTATGGTTGCCTTCAATAGTACAGTTGCTTCGAAAAATACACAATAGATGAATTTGAATAAGTTTTTAAGATCTCCTCAAGTGTCCTTCAAAATACTCTTAAAATTTGCTTCAAGAAATCCTCAATAAACTACTCTCAATAATGCCAAAGACAATCAATGATGTGTCATAAGGTTCAAGTGTCAACAATCCAGATTTAGATGCCTCTACAGTCCAAAAAATATGCCTTTTGTAGTCTGAACAAAGATCACACAAGCCTCCACAAACCAAGTTCTTTTTGGTGTTTGTTATAGGTGCAAATTAGGAGCAGGTTCAGATTCTTCAAGCTACAGGTTTTAGCTGCAGTAGATCTACCTCAGGAGCAAAGGTCATAGGTCTAAAACTTCACACTTTTGCAGTCCTATTCCACAAATCCGAATTACTAATAAACTGAGCTAGAGGTCTGAGTTCTGAAAAATTAATTGTTATTGTCAATCTGAGTTTGATGTCATAAGTACACCAAAGTCTGCTTCTTGATATATGGAATGACAACCCAATCAATTAGCCCAAAAAAAAAATATCAACGTCCTCTTTAATACAGTCCGAGTTTTTATGCCTAAAAGAAGTATCCTTTGTTCTCCTCTACCTCCTATTTTCTTCTGTGCTTCTTCTCCTATATTCATTGACCGAGATATCTTCTTTTAGAGCGAGGAGCACAAACGTGTATATATACCTTTTTATGAGTCGAATTATTATATATGAAGGAGAGATGAGAGTCATATTTTGAGTAGCCAACATATCTTTAGGATATTATAACATTTTTTTTATTTGTCTGCAATGTGATGTATGCATTACATCTATCTGCCTTGTGATGGATAATATAGAACCTTGTCTGCCATGTGAAACATGGATCATATAAGACCTTGTCTGCCATGTGAAAGATGAATCATATAGGACCTTGTCTGCTATGCAAGTGTTGTATCCCATGAGTGATGTGTTACACCATGTTGCCTACATTATGTTTTCCATGTATGGGCATAGGGAACATAGTAAAGAACTTATATAAAGTTTATTGCATGTTGTGGAGGAGTGGGGGACCATAGGTATTTGCGTGGGATTAAGTCCAATATAAAGTTCTATTATATATGTTATATCATATAAATATAATGTATATGTATATTTATATATTGATAAAACATTATATGCCAAAATATTATTATATTATATATATGGTTGCCATATATGATTCTTGGTCCTTTTATCCATGTCTCTACTTTAGTCATGTAAATTTTAAGACATGCTCTTTAACAATTTTTAGGACTTGCCAACAAATCTTCTAGGGTTTTCCATTATTAATCATGCTAGGGTTTCATTGATTAGGCATCAATAATCTAGGGTTTTGTTATGTAGTTATCACAAAAAGGTTTAAGGCATGAATCACAAGAATTAAGAATATTTTCCATCTTCAATAATGCCGTATTGACATCAATGACAACCTTGACCAACAAAGAGCCTCAGAGTGCACAAGTTTTGATCTGCAAACCTCCAACGACTCAATATCTTTGGATCTACCCAATTAGTTAACTACTAAAATATCTTCAAATTTTAGAGAAGTAATATAAATATTTAGAGAAAATAATATATATTTTTAGTAATAGTCATTCCTAACTAACCTAAATTGATTTTTAAACTAATCTATGATCATTTCCAATAAATATGAATTGATTATTCTAAATTATCATTATTATTTTTTAAAATGGTTCAAGAAAATTACTCTTAAAATATAGAGAATGTTACATACTTTTAGCCATGATACTAGTCACTTTCGAGAATAATTGCCAACCATTATTATAACCACTTTTTAGAGAAGTTTTGAACTATCCATATTGTCATTGCTAAGGGTAGCCACTATCATAAGTGCCTATAGAGGTATTTCAAAGTTGCCTCTAAAAATGTCTCCATGAGTGGTGTATAACCATTGTCATAAGCTTCTATAAAGGTAGTTCAAAACCCTCTTATAAATGTTTGTAAAAATTATTCAATCCACCCCAAATATGTTTATAAAGGTAATTATATCATTGCCTCTAAAATTCTTTTTAATAATAGTTCTTTAATCATTACTAAAACTTTTTTTATAATAATACTTCATTTTTTCTTTAATCATAACTACATTTGAAATAACATTAAATACCACTTAAGATATAAATAAATAAATAAAAGAGGAAGAAAAATCAATTACTATTAATTTATAAAATTTATATTACTATGTAGAAAATATACACTTTTATTTCATTATTAATACAGATTGGTTTAGAAACTTGTTAAAAAAAAAAAAAAATCAACATCAAAATTTTTTAAAAAAACACATCTGATAACTAATAATTTAATTAAAAGTATAAATACTAGTTTTTTATACATAAAAACTAAAGTGGCATACAACTTGCCCCACATCGATGAGAAATTAAGCTAATTAATATTTATGGCCCAAAACATCATTAGTCCTCTCTCCAACCCATAAAAGTAAACATGTGAAAATGAAAATGAGATATAAACATCACCAATGACCTAACTATGAACAAAGACATCATGATGGAATGGGAAGGAATGCGACATGGACCACCTCCAACACGTACGTGAAAAAAATTTGTGGCCCACAAATCCTTTGAGAATACATATTAAAATCAATGTTCGGAAATGTTTGAAACTATGACACATTGTCTCTTTTTTCTTTTAATAAAATATTTACATTACTATCAATAATAACATGTTATCTCTTTTTTTTTTAATAAAATATTTATATATTTTTTAAATTCAATGTTATATTCATATGAAAAAAAAAAATACATTTAGTGGTTTAGAAAATAAGTAGTCTCACTTTGGCTAGGTTGTTGATCAAAATTTACACTATATGACAAAAATACAAAAGGGAAACTAGGGAAATTGTCCATAAATAGTGGGGCAAGAGGCATCAAAATACAAATAAAACATAAAAAAACAACAAATAGCATATTAATCGTCTGATGTGATGGAGACAGCGTTGTCTGGAGTTGTTCCTGGAGGAGGTGGAGTACGGAAGTCACACTAAACGTGCCCTTCAAAGTGCGTCAGCCAAGTCTCCAGCTTTTCTACTTTCTCAATTAGTTGATTTTGGCCTCACCAAACCACCACTAGTCTCTCCCGGACTTGGCACTAAAAATAGTGCATTTGTTCCAAGTGCTTGACAGTTCTCCAAACAACAATGCTGCATACCCTACCCTTCATTCGCTTCACCTCGACCAGATGCACGATTCCCATTGCCACCTCAAGTTCCTCCACCCCAACGACTCGGCATCTGAACCCGCATACCACCACCCCTATTGGCACCTCGTTTACTTCCTCCACGACCTCCACGCACTCCCACACTAACCAGTGGCGTGCATCCAACAGTCTTGCCACCCTGGCGGGGAGCCCCAGTGGCAATTGTCGAGTCCGCCACACTCGCAAGGCTAAGGGTGGCTCAGGAGGGGGAACACCCACATCGCACATGGGGTTTCATAATTCACAGAGATGGAGAACCGTCGTGTTCAAAATCCACAGACCAAACCCCCCACTAGAGAAACCAAATACCACTGTCAGAGGAACCAAATGCCACCACCCACCACACGAGAGAAACACAATATCGCCACCCACTACCTGAAAAAGACCACCACCACTAGAGAAACCAAATATAGTTGCCCACCACACCAGGACAGACAATTGAAAGAAAGATGAAGACAAAGGAGCCAGCGCCTGAGCGCAGCTTCTCCCAGGGTGACGACCAGCCTCTAAATTAGCCTCACAAAGACCACCCACCAATCTGCCAAACACCATCGCACCCATGCCGGAGGTCACGAATTTGGAAATTGAAACTAGCTTTCTGCCACCATCCATAGAGTTTTCTATATTGCTGGTTCCAGCTTCCACTTCTAGCCCGAGCAAACAAGATTACCATAAGCCAAGAGGAAATGGAACAGAAGAGGTGTCGTCCTGCCAGCTTCTTATCCTTACGCACGCAGACAATAATAACAAAGAGGCTTTGTAAGAGGGTCCAACTTGACACACTTCTCCAGCAAATGCCCAGGATGAGTACACATAGACCACTCCTACCAAATAACCTCCTGTGACGCTTTTGTTTTCTCCTTGGAGGCCACTGCGAGGTCCAGCACCAAATTAGAGTGCGGATAGGAATGTCGCGCTCCCTCATCTTCCCACGCCTTAATCGTTAATCTTTCACCACCCTCAAACTCCAACACGATGTTAATGCTCGCACGAGTTGCCAATCCACTGATATTACTCCTCCCATTACATGCGCTTTGGTAAAAAGACCAAAAAAACCATCCCTCACCCCAACTCCACCTATATTCACACTTGAGACTCCTCACCCCAACTCCACCTGTATTCACACGTGAGACTCCTCCAAGTGTTCCTCTTCCACGTCTTGCAAAGAATCACCCCATCCGAAAATAAAATATTTACATTTACTACCAATAGTAGTATCCAATTTTTTAATTTGCAATTGACAAATATTTAGCTGTCGTTGAAATTTCTTAGCCCTAAACGTCAAACATCATTACTTAGATAAACTTCCAATAGTTTATGTCGGTATTTCCTATGAAATACCACTTTCTAGCTTTTACTTTTTTATCGAATAAGACTGCAGCTGTAATATTAAAAAATTAAAAACATAAAATGCATATGCTTTCTTCACATGTTTTTTTTTAAGTTCTGACTATTTCATAAGCTTTATATTATTTAAAAACATAAAATGCATATGCTCTCGTCACATGTTTTTTTTTATAATAAATTCCGACTATTTCATA
>APFE030653632.1:21227-106562 GCA_000404065.3 Pinus taeda
ATATATAATTCTTTATTAAAATGAAATTGAACTATTATTTAAAGAATATAGTTCAAATGTCATGAAATCTTTTCAAAGTGTAAAATAAAGGTAAATATATTGTAACTAGATATCATTATTTGGGATTCAACTGCGTTAAGTAAGTCATGATTGACGTTATGTGATTCATTTCACTAGTTTCAATCCCACTTCTTCACCCTTGTGAGCATCACCTAATGCAATGAGTGCTAAGTGGACTATTCAAAAATCATGAGAAATTAGTCAGTTACGACTACATCTCATGGATATGGTCATACATGAATGACTTACTTAACGCAATTGAATCCCAAATAATGATATCTAATATAATGCACTGCGAAAACCCCTCAAATACTTAATACAAAAGAGTGATGGGAGCTCTACTTGAATGGTTCATGATGCACAATACTTGCTAAGGTTTTGCAAATGGGGTAGCAAGCTAAGTGGGCTTGATTGTGGGGAAAACTCCACAGTTGAGTGTGCTTGAGCCAGAGGCAATCTAGGATGGGTGACCTCCCGGGAAGTCTTGATTTACCGGGTGCAAGCCCCGGAAGTGATGATTGACGCTATGTGATTCATTTCACTAGTTTCAATCCCACTTCTTCACCCCTGTGAGCATCACCTGATGCAATGAGTGCTAATATCTAATATAACACATTGTGAAAACCCCTCAAATACATATTGTAACACTTTATTCCTCTTTTTTACATGATGTTTGTTGGAATTATTGTTTCACAAAAGGAGAAAAGTAAAAATACCATAGAATCTATCACATCATTTGCATTTGTTAATTTATTCAATTCAATTTTTACATGGAGATATTTTCATTATAAAAGGTCATAGCTAAAGTTGATTTAAAAATTGTTAGTCTTGGATTTCAACTAAAATTGTAAATTCTTTGACCCCTAGGGGTAGTTCAATTGATGATGGTCTTGAAAATGAAGTGTTATGTGCTAGGAGATTCAAGGTTCAAATCCCCTGATTCACCTGTGCTTGTGGAAGGAGCATATGTAGGCACCTAGAGGTTATAGTGCTAGCAGTTGGAATCGACTCCATGTCACGCGAGTATAAGTCTAGCCTAATTGTCAATTCGTCTAGTGTGTGTGTGTATCAAATTATTTAATTAATGAATACATAAAATATTTATGTCCACCAAGACTTTATCCTGATCTCTTACATGAGTAAATTCTTACAAATTGCTAACATAATAAATAGCATATATTCATAACAAGATTGGATTACGACCCCACTTCTTTTCACCATTGGTTGTGCTATTGAAGGAGATTTTTCCTTCTTTATGGCTATTGTCTAAATGTTATTTGTCTTTGATGAAGTCCTTGTTATTCATGCCAGTCTTGATTTGTCTTGATCTGGGGGTTCTTATTATTCGTGTGTCTCATCCTCTTCATCATGATTAGCATAACTCACCTTAGTTGTGGGCTAAGTGTCGGATCTACATCTTAATCTTGATCCTAAGGAAAAGCATGTTCCTCGTCCATCGAACTAAGATGGAGGATCTTATTTTGATGGAGTATCCCTAAGTTTCTTTGAATCCACTATTTTGTCTCTAATTTCCTTTAGATCCACTTTTGACTCTTCCATGGGAGGGTCCAATTCAAGTGGATTTTCCTTTGTAATCACTCACTATTCTTCCTTGGCTCTAACCCACCAAGTTGGTTTTCCTTTATGCTTCTCAACTTGTCTTGGCTCCGTTGGCTAGTTTGCTACTAAATGCCATATTTTAAAGAAAGATTTATAGAAAAAAAAGCATGTTCATAATCAAGCTTTTCACATGTCAAAATTATTTATGTCGGAAACACTTAGTTGAAGTCCATTTCCACACATATTCAAGCTTATGTAATGATGCTTCAATTCTTTATTTCAAAACTTCTATAATAGTATATTCCAATGGATTTTCCAACATCGTAAAGAGAGTTTGAGCCCCAAGAATGCAAAAGAAGATTTGGAAGTTTAACCCATACATGCATCGAGAAAAGGCTTTGTATCATTAGGTCGATGGATGAAGTTTATTGTTTCATAAATAATCTTGAATTTACCCATAAATGAGGCCTAAAGTTTAATATCAAATATATATCTACTGTAAAACTGAACTCAACAAAGAAGTATCCTTTGCGCAGGGATAAATAAAAGGACTTCTCATTTAACTTAGGTTTCCAAGTGTTAAAAATTCATATGTGTAAATCAACTAAATGAAACCTCAGATTGTCAAAATGACACGCAAGAGCATTAGTATTGTAAAATGTCACTTGAACTACAACATCTTTCACTATGGGAATAATTATGGCTCGAGCTTCGTAAATGAGAAGATGAGGAAATGCAAGACATTCTTCACAATATCACTAAAAGAAATCGTACCTGGATTACCTTCGGAAGGAAGAGGACCAAATGTATATCCACTATCCATATTAACTCCCACACATTGTCCACGATTAGATTCCATGAAAGTACCAAGAGTACCAAGGGAGGAAGACACTATTGGAGTAAAATGTGTTGTTGTTATGCAAAACCATAATCATCTAAAAAAAGTCATTCATATCAACTAGCACCAAAGAAGAATGTTGAGAATCAAAACACATTGTCCACGATTAGATTCCATGAAAGTACCAAGAGTACCAAGGGAGGAAGACACTATTGGAGTAAAATGTGTTGTTGTTATGCAAAACCATAATCATCTAAAAAAAGTCATTCATATCAACTAGCACCAAAGAAGAATGTTGAGAATCAAAACTTGAAAAGGTTAGATTCAAAAATTAGAAACAAAGTACACTTATGAGCCAAAAAAACAATAATCATCACCATTTTTTCTTGGCACCTAAACTCAATCCAATTTATAAAAATTTAATATATTAAAAATAACAATATTTTAAAAAAATATATTCTACATCAATAAAATTAGTATTCAAACTAAATTTCTTTAATTTATTATAGAAAAGTAGTAGTCACCACAAATCTAAAACCACCTTGCTTTTGCTAATACAACCAAATGGAAAAGCACAATATGGTTTGATCCTGGCATCATGAACGGATGGCGTACACAATATAGTTTGATCCATGGCATCATGACTAGATAGCGTAGCCTTTACGTTAAATATTCAATACAAACAAAACTGGCCCAACTTGCACATCAAAATTCTACTCTTATCATTATTATTCAATTTTTCATGTCCTATAAAAATGATGATTGTAAATATAAATCATGACACGTCATACAGACGAAGACCTATCACAAAATGACAATATAAAATCCAATCTCATCCACCTTGTCGACTTTTTCGAAAGTGTTTAACTATTTAATTCAAATATAGTAATTTTAGTTATATTGGACAAATAAGTATATTTTATTTTAATTTAAAATATTATTAACAGTGATTTTTCAGTATAAGATAAAATATTTATGTATTCAATTTTCTGTGATTTATAATAAATTAAATAAAGTTTTTCTAGAAATTATATGAAAGAATTTTTTTAGCTAACACTTTTGGAACTCAAAAGTATATTTCATCATCAACACCAGATGAAAAAACAGACCAAAATATATTGACCAAGAAAATTCTCGATTTCTAGCCAAAAAAACTTTGTTTAATATTATAAACCATTTAAAACTTTCCACAAATATGTACTTTGCATTAATTAAATTCAATTTGTAAGCTGACTTTATGGCAATTGTTTACCATTCGTGTTAAAAGAAGCTCCATCATACATAATTAATCAGCCTGATCACGTGAGGTTAATTGTATAGAATTCCCTAATTTTGCTACATTTGCAAGTCATCTCTGAACTTCGAAGTAAGCGTATTGAAATGGTTGTGAATGGTGTCGTTATTATTGTCCCTACCGCCAGGCTGGGCTATCGCAACCGGTAAAATTTTGAAGAAAACAGTTCTTATTTATTATCATTAATTTATTTAAAATTATTTTTCAATTGAGTGGTTAACAACTTTCACACCTTATTAGGAAATGCTTCGAATTTCGCAACTGAAAAGTACATAGGCCCGCCGCTACTTGTGTAGTCACGTGTGATGTGAATCGAGCTTTGATTCATACACATAACATGAGCTTAGTAAAGTTACAATTTTTTTAATTACAACCAGTAATTATTTTATTAAACAATACCAAATGTTGCATTTAAATAGTTTTTTTGGGTAAACGTCGCATCTAAATAATTAAGTCCAAGTGATGGATAATTATTGATTATCGTATTTTTAGTAACTTGAATTCCCAAGAATAATTATATATTCTCGTATTTTAATAACTTAATAAAGAATTTTCAATTTGATTTGTTGGACATTGAATACCTTGTAAATGAACAAAAGAATTATATGTTAAATCAGCACGCGCAGGACATTAAAGTAGTGTCTGGTACATTGGTACAGGAAGGTCGAAGAATGGTAAAGGTTTAATAGGATTAATAATTTAATATTTATAAAACAAGTTGGTAGAAATCATATATTTAATCAAAATTTTAATAGGAGTAGTTTTTATTTAATCAAAATTTTAATAGGAGTAGTTTTTATGTGTAAATTTTTGGAGTCAAATTCCTTATAAAAAAATTAAAAATAATATTTAAGATAAAATATTAAAAATTTAAATCTTTAATAAAGAAAAACAATTTATAATCATTTATAATAGAATTAATGTGTTAATTTGCATTTGTTAATTTGATTTTTAAAAAAATATCTAATAATAAAAAATATTGATTACAAAAGGAGATTATTGGTGATAGTATATGTTAATCATTTTAATAATTTTGTTAAAAAATTATAAAAAGTAAAGTAATGTGTAAAACAATTTTAATAAATATAAATAACAAAATATTAACATATGACATGTTTGTAATAAAATTTTAACTATATTAATTAAATTTAAGCTAAGAAAGAGTAATTGCTCTGTAACCCTTGTTTAAATGTGACAGTTGGTTCATACTTTTCAAAGTTCAATAATTAAACTAAGTCGCGGGGAACACTGCCTAGTGGATACTTTTTTAAAAGTTTATAGGACATTAACTCAATAACTAAAAATAAATAACGATGTCACTTATCAATTGCAATCTTTTTTTTGTTGTCTTTTACTTTAATCAAGTATTTAACACAATTTAATAATAAAAATAACACATTTAACAAAAACACATTTTAATTTAACTATTTTAAACTAAGCTAATTCAACTATTTTAATTCAATATTTTTTTAACATAACAAATATGTCCAAATAATAGATTAAAATAAACAAGTATGACATTAAAGTTTATAAAGAAAAAGAATCCCCAAATAGAGTTCTTATTATCTCTACCTAGCCAAAAATGCTGCAATCATAAATTATTTTGCTCCTTTAATTATAATTTTTATTAATATAAAGTCATATTTATTTATTGTTTTTTACTCTAATTTAACTATACATGTTTTTGGATAGTTTTAGTAAGGAAGAAGAGAGTGGCCAATCTATCTAGCAACCATTAAAACTATGTAAAATCAAAGACCTTCTAATATAACAGGGAATAAATGAAATTGATTTGTATAATACATTAAAAAACAATTTGATTGTAACTCAAACATGCTTGTGCATTGACAAATCTTACAAGTAGCATAGGCCCATCTTAACTTGAAACTTGATCAATTTGGGATAAAGATGAATGCAATCCTCAAATAACTTGTTATTTTAATTTTATTTTTTATTAATGTAAAGTTATATCTTTGAGAGAGCTATAACTTTTTGACTCAATTCTAACTATATTTAAACAAAGTAAGGATGGCCACATTATATCCATCGTTCAAATGTCGAAATTGCTTCATACATTTTAAAGTTCAATATTTAAATTAAGCAACAAGGAACGCTAACTATACAGCCTTGTTATTTTTATCTTTGTAACAGAATCTACATTAAAAATTGAATCTACCTTTAAAAAATATATAGAAAAAGTTACACCAATTTTCAAGCATCATTTTAGAAAGGTTCCTAGTGCCGCTAACGATGAATCATAGTTATACTTAGGAACATCAATAATAGATCATATTTCTTATTTAAAAAACTATTTACTTGATTGCAACATCATGGTTGAAGGATATTAGAGCTCTCCAAATCAACTTGTATATAGAATTTATTAAGTCAATTTCTCATAATTCAAACAAAAATCAGTTGGGAAAAATGTATTTCCACTAACACATCAAATTCCATAAATCTCTTCCCAAGCCTTATGATCAATGTTTTTGTCAAGGGGTTGCCAAAGCACAGTTCGGAGTTTTTTTTGGTTACTCCAACAAGGCTCCCTGGTAGGAGACCCTTATGCTTAGACCGCATTGGCAAAGGGACGGTGCCTACACTCGTTCAGTGATCTATTCTCTAAATTTGACTATAGGATTAATAACAGCCTTAATATTTAGATTTTTAATTTATCATTTTTGGTTTATTTTATAAAATATTTTTAAATATTAATAAAAGCATATGGTAATTTTTAAGGTGTATTAATTTATAGATGAAATATTTTCAGACTGGAATTCGGCCCCATATTATTTCTAATAAAAATGCGAATTTTTTGTTGTTTAAAATATTTTTGAAATATATAAATGATTTTAGCAACCTGAAAAAGAGGAAAATTTTAGGGGTTAATATTCGTCGGTGGGCTAATTTTCCATGTTTTTTCCAAAACAAGATTCACCAATTTCCATTTTTTCGAAAAATGATTTGCCCACATTTTATAGTATAAAATTATTTTATCTTAAAAATTGCCAAAAAATTATATAGACTAATATAAAATCATTAGAAATAAAAATATTTTTACAAAAATATTGTCAAACATTTTATAATTTGCTTATTAGGGACTAGTAAGATTCGCCAAGGCTTCTAAATTTTAAGATAAATTTCCATCATTAACATTTTTCTGGATGAAAAACCTAATAAAAACTCAAATTTTTATAGATTAAACAACTTTAAACTCCAAATTTTTTAAAAACCTCTACCAAAATTAAAATTAACTGAAAATATGTCGGAAAAAAATCATTTTAGTCTGTAAATTAACTACAAAAATTTTTAAATTATTTTATTTTTATTAATAATTTAAAAATAATAATTTTCAATTACTTAGCTTCCATAAAAATTTCTTGATCCTCACTTTAACTATCAGTTAAATGTCAAACATCGTTACTAAGCTTGATAAAGGTATCGTATTGTTTTAAGTAGGTATTTCTATCAAATGTCACAAGGGATGTCGCCTTTTAGCATCACATTTTTTTATGGAGTAAAAACGCGACTTAATATTAAGAACTTAAAAACATAAGATACTTTGGATCATAGGCTTTCCTCGCATGCTTTTAAGTTTGGACTATTCCGTGAGCTTCACATTGTTTTATTATATATGTCGGAATATTAAAATTTTAAAATATTTTGAATAAAAAAATTATATTATCAATTGCAGTGGTGAAGTATTTTTAAATTCAATGGAATTTAATGTTTTTATGTTATTAATTTAGTGTTGTAACTAATTTGAGACTAAGTAGGCTTACGATGTTTCAGATGTGAATATTGAAATAAATTAAGGAATATTATGAGTTAAATTTTATTATAATATTATTATATATATGATTTATTTTAGGCAGTAGATAAATTTAAAAGGACAAGGTGAAGTTGAGTGCATTTGTTTTTTATTTAGAGATTTAAAGTCGTGTTAAACAAAATTTTGCATTAATCACAAAATCAAACTGAAACAAATGCAAAATCAAGTTCAATAAACTTTTCCCACAATAAATTCTTACCTATGAGAAGTACTAACCACACAAGTGCCCCAATGTTAGATGCTTTCATAATTTAATTACTTGTCCTCATCCATGTTATTGTAATTTATTTCCTAAGTGTATAAATAACGTGCAAAAGCAACATATACGAGCTTTGTTAATTCAATACTTGACATAGAAATTTGAAAAGATTGGGCAACCAAATATCAAATAGGTTAGAGCTAAAATAGGGTTCCAATATTCTTCTCATTTGGATGCATACATTTCTTCTAAATTGGTTGTCGGGTGATTAACCAAGTTGAGACACTTCACATTACATAGTTGACAAGGGTATTGTTTGGGCACACTGACAGTAGAATTGAAAGACCCCATTCCTCCTGCATAATATCTTTCTTGGAACTAAATGATAATCTCAATGTTTTATGTATATCTTTACCAATGGGGAAAGGCATCTATTTCCAACTCGACAAGTTGAATTCTTTCAATTCTCTTTACAATCATAATTCTCCTAACAATTTCTTTCTTCAACTCTTTTTCCCAACTTAACATGGCAAGGCATCATCTTCATTGTCACGACTTCATTTCAAATTGTTGTTGAATGTTGTTGAATGTTGTCACCATGCTTGAATTGCCACATCTGCAAAGTTTAATTCTGAAATGAATTTAATTAAACAACAATTGGTAATGAACCAAATTTCTCAGCATTTACAACCTATTAGATTAAACAAAAAAACTGATAACATTGTAAATGATTTGCTCTCATATAATAATAAAAAATTGTTTATGTACTTTAAAAAGTTTGCAAATTAGATATTTATCCACTTTCAATAGAAATAATTTCAGATTTAACAATTACTTAATATTAAAAAAGAATAAATATATCCTAATGTAGATAATGATATTTAAATTTAATTTAATTATTATTTAACAATAAAAAATATACATATATTAATTTATAAATTAAAAAAAACAATTACAATTTTACTAAATTAAAGTATATGAATTTATTTATATCCCTTTTACTAATGTTAAATGAAATCCATCATTATTCTAGGAACGAACATACTTTAAATTTGATGAAATTTATTGAAGTTAAATATATTATATCACTTTATTCTTATTCATGCAATGTGACTAATATTTAATGGAATCATTATTTTACATGAGAACCGACTTCAAATATCAAGAAATTAATATTTAATGGAATCATTATTTTACACGAGAACATGCTTCAATATCATGAAATTAATATTTAATGGAATCATTATTTTACGTGAGAACATACTTCAAAATATCATGAAATTTATTAATTTCATGGAATCATTATTTTACGTGAGAACATACTTCAAAATATCATGAAATTTATTAAAGTGAAAAATAAAGTTACATATATTATATTATTTTATTTCATTCATATATGACTATAATATTTATAGAATTATTATCAAATAAAAAGTCATGGAATTTATGACACAATCTTATCTTTATTAATTTATTTATACGTGTTTTTCTTTTAACAATAATAAAATTATTGTATAATTAAATAATAAAATCAAGATTGAAAAAATCATATATTAATTATATAATTAATTCATCATAATTATTAAAATTATTTTTCACAATTTTTTTAAATCATAAAATATTATATAAAATAACGCAATATATTATAATAGTTGATTTATACATGCTACAAATCTCACATTCATAATGTAATGCCACTTTCTTTACGTTTTATACAGTTGAATGGGAAAACACAATATAATTTGATCCATGGATGGAAGGAATGCCCTCACAATACATATTTTATAAAAACAAAACTAGCCCAACTTGCACGCCCAACATCTTAGATATTTTATAAAAACAAAAGTAGCTCAACTTGCATGCCCAACAAAAATCCATGTTAGATCTTTTATAGAATTAAAACTTGCCAACTTGTAAGCCAAACAAAAATCTAGTCTCCACCACCACACTTTGCACAATCAAATTCAGTGTCCAACTTACCATTAATAATGTATTTTTCATGTACTATAAAAATGATTGTACTTAAAATCAATAACATGTCATATACAAGAAGACATAATCTATTATAATAAAATGACAATATAAAACCTAACCTCATCCACCTCGGTCAATCTTCCAAACATGATTAATAATATGTTAAATTATAATATAAAACCCAATCTCATTCATCTAGGTGACTCTTTAAAAAACAATTAACCATTTAATCAATCTAATATTATTAGCATTTTGCCTAAGGACATCAATAACTTTTTCTATAATCACTAAATATTCTATAAGCTAGAGTAATGCTTCCTTTGATCTTATGTTTGCATCAACGGTGTGTTCCTTGTGGATATGTGATACATTTAGCTCCAGAAAAAATTCTTATAATTAGTGAATCCTTTGTTGCCAAGGATTTAGGGCCAAGTTGTGTAATGTACCAATCCCCATGAACTAATCAAGAATCACTCAAGAATCGCCAAAGATTTGTAAGAACATCACCTGCTTGGACATTGCAAAGTTAAGGATGAACCAAATTCCAATTAATTATTCTTTATTATTAGTTCCAGGGCCCAACCTTATGCTAAGAAAGAAAGTGTGATCATTGTTCAAGTGAAATGCGACTCTCGATTCACATATAAACCTGATATGACTTTTGGCTCCATCAAAGAAGGCCCAAGCCTTTAATGTATCTATCCTAGGCCCAGTTGGAATTTTGTTCTTCTTCCATTGATCCGAATTTAAACAGGAACGCAACAAATTACAGATATAACCATAAATACAAAGATGCAGCAAAAATAGCACTTCATTTCATTAATATCAAACATTGAAGTATGCTTACAAACAGAATGGAAATAAGACTAGCTCGGGCGATGGTAGCTTATCTCTGAGAAGAGATGTTGTGGCTACATGCCTCTGAATTGAGTTACAATGAGGCTCAAGGGCCTTTTTATTATTGAACAGTAAGAGAAAAACCTAAACAATCAAAACCCATAACCTGAGGAAATGTAACACCAAGAGTTTAAGGGCCCCATTGGGGTTAGTTGGGCAACCAACTTCCTGGAGTTGTAACTTGGTCATATTATCTCTGTTTGGCGCGTATGATACCTCGTTGGAAAGGTCTCTCCAAGGAATACCGCTACTGACGTGATTGCCATAGAAATAACCGAAGCAATTTTTCCAAAAAAAAAAAACGTTTAGGGCCTCAAAACGGCTACGGAAGTTCAGAACCTGAAAAACTGCCAAAAATAGTAAATTGTGCTACAATTAAGGAAACAGATAAAACTGACTCGTGGTTCTAGGTGGAATAGGCAGGTGGCCACAAATATCCACCTGGATCATCCTTATACCTTTTCAATTGAGTTCCTTCATTGTTGTTTTTGTTTTATGCACCACGTGTCGTATATTTGGTACTTGAATATCAAATATGGTTCAATTCTTATGTAATGAAATATACAAAAGGACCAAACCTAGAAGGTCAGTAAGATGATCCAAGTCTAGAGTTTTTTTCCACTATGTGAGGCATTCCCATAATGACCTACTCGACCACACCCCTGTGCAGGCCTCCTTAAACAAGATTGTTCTCCGGACTGCTTGCGAAAAAACACAATCCATGAACATGTGTGTCGCTAACTCTTGATCATCATAGCAGAGTGGGAATCTTGTAGGCCCTTCCCATCTTCTCCTCTAAAGATTATCTTGGGTGAGGATCTTGTTATTTAGCGCTATTCATATGAAGAGGCATAACTTTAAAGGACAATGTCACTTCCAAACAACTTTATGCCACTAAAAAAGGTTTGACTCTACTTTTTGCATCACCATCACTTCATAAGCTAGTTTTTCCATTACAACCCTGCATTCTTTATTCATTTTCCACATAATTTTGTCTAAGTCTCTCCTCAGTCTAATGTCATTTTGTGCAAGTGATAGGACAAAGTGTGTCCATTCCATTGCTAAATTCCCTTAGAGGCCTATAATATTCACTAATTTTCAAGGTCTCGGGGACACCTCATTGGCACCGGGATCAACCAATTCAGAAAGTAAAGAAATGTTTGTGTACTTTAATGTCACTTACAGTTTCAACGAGATTCTTTTTTGAGGCCATCACCTCCTATTCATGAATCCTTGCTTAATTATATTTTGCGTCCATCTCTTACCTACCAAACAAGACCTTTTTTAATTATATCAAACATTGACACCAACGCCTTCCAAATATTTGACCCGTCATGACTTCGTCTCTGATCGAACTTATTCTTTGATATTTTTATTCTTCTAATACTTGTCTTGTATCAGAGTTCCTCATAGGCCAACATCAAACATACTCCTCCAAAGACAATTGGCAGCTAGCACCTTTTCATAAATGAAAATGTTTTTGAGCCCCCATCCTCCCAATTTCTTTGCTTTGACAATTTGTTTCTAGCTTGCTAGATGCTTCCCTTTCTGTTTTTTTCCTTTCCAAAGAAAATAGAAACCTTGGGACACTAGCAAGAGCTAACCATTAGATTGAGATTAGTTCCAAAATCAATTTTACTAAGATCCATTAGCCTCCCAAAAAAAACCATTAGTTACACCAATAATTAATCAAAATATTCCACTTTCTTTACCATTCAAAATCAATCTACAACTTGGTAATTATTAGCTTTTAAATGATAACCAAAATATTTTATTTCCATTTAAAAAACTTTAAAAAAACCATAGACTTTCAAAAACTCCATTAATTAACATATTTGCATAAATATATTGTATATTCAATTCAATAAATAATATCTGAACCATTTTATAAATGTGCTAACTTTAATTACGTTAAATAAATATCTATTTTAAAGTGAACCTGAACTTTATGGCAAGTGTTACCATTTAACAAATCTAGTAAATTTACTTATGTTATACAAATATCTAGTTGCGTATTCATGCCTAAGTGTTTATTATTCCTCTGAAAAGAAGTTCCATCTTACATAATTAACCAGCTCAGTATGTATAGTATTCCTAAATTTTGTTACTTTTCTGAATTTTTATCATTAATTTAAACTTAAAGAAAGTGTACTGAAGGGATTGTGGACTATGTTGGTATTATTAGTTATTATCGAAAACCAAGATTTTAATAATTATTTGGTTATTAATCGGGTGTTGATTATATTTTGAAATTTTTTATGATAATAAAAATATTTGTATTAAATTTAAAATTTATGTTCGAATCATAGTTTTATATTGGGAGTTATATGATTTTTTTTATCTTCAGTGTTATTTAAAGTTTTTAAAACAAAAAATATTTTTTGAAGAGGAATACAATCGATACTAAACATATATCAGTTTTTGGAGGTTAATATCTTCTAATAGAGCCCCAAAATTAAACAAAAATTGCAACACATATAGCCCACTTCAAAATATAATCCTTGATTACAATATATTTCCTCAAATCCACTAGATCGTTCAAGTCTAGACACTTGCCATTACAGTTGCTAGAACTGACTTAACCTTTCATATTTAAGACCAAAGTATTTACCAGAGATCTCAATTTAGTCTCTTGGAGCAAGATAAAATGTGTTTTTCCTTTTTGAACTAATGATTTAAACTCTGGCATTCTTTTATCCTACCCTAACCGCTTGCAAATCCTGAAGATTAGTTTCATCATTGGGACCTGAACTGCCTCCTTTCCTTGTATTTTGTCTCCATGTGATGTGTCTATCCAAAATACCTTTTCTTCTCGATTATTTGTCCTTTTCAATTTTTTCAATTCAAACCTCTCTATTTGTTTTTCTTTCCACCTTGCAATGAATGTGATTTTGTTCCTTCTTTTTCATTGTCTCTGATTTTTCATTAGTTGAACTAGCAAGGGATGGGCTAGTTCGAGGCACCCTAGGAGATTGGAACTCGTCCTCACTTAAAGAAGAGTCGATCTCACATGTCACATAGATAGGAGCATCCTCAAGGGGTTGAATTCCATACTCGGGAAGACCAAGAGATGCTTTGGAGTCCTTCCTAGGAGAGGGAGGGTTGTTGCTTGAGGGAATCTCGCCTTCCTTTTCAACCAGGTTGAGCACTTCGAAACTATTTCTATTAGCCTTCGGGACACCCTGATTGTTGGTACCCTCTCTCGGAGTTGATTTTGTGTGGGCTGGAGAGCTTAGGCCCTTGACTTTGTTTTTTATTGGATTGCTTAGTTGTGGTTGGTTGTTACTATGTTGGGAAGGTCCTCTTCACCTTTTGGGTTTATTTCTATTGATCATGTTCTTCAACCTGATTACATTTCTCCTCGATCTTCTTTTTCCAGCTTCTAGAAAAGTGTTTGTACTCATGACAGACCTTGCACTTAAAAAGAAGTTTGTCATAATCCACCTCTTGGATATGGGACCAGTTATCTAGGTTTAGATTTATTATGGTAGGAATCCCTTTGTCCATATGTACTTGCACACAAATCTTAGCACAAGAAAACAAAACCTCTTATGGCTCGACATGATCAATATACTTAACCATGGTGTTTCCAGCGCTTTTAAAAGTGGCATCATTCCAACAATGCACATGAAAGAATGGGAGTTTAGCCCATACTGGAACCGATGAAGGAACATCACATTCTATGTTAAAATTTATGCTCCATCAATCTAAATAGAGACCCTAAACACCCATGAAATAAGGGACATTTATAAATATAAAGTCATGATCTTCCTTATTCTCAAAGAAGAAGGTATAAAACACTCTCTCGCCAAAAGAAGAGAAAATATGACCCTTTATTAGTGGCTGCCAAGTTTTATTTACCCATAGCTTCAAGGATCACAGAAAAATCCCATATCCCCATGAAATGGCCCACTAAACCTTGTTTCACATGTTGAAGAGCCCTTGTTTAGGACTGAGAAGCATTGACATATACCTTTGGAATATCCTCAAGCTTTTTTAGAAAATGTGAGGGCTTGGTCTTCTAGAATTTCGGCCCACTGGAGATAAGAGCATTAAAGGTGGCTATGTTAGGCATCGGCTAAGGGCGCAAGGAAGCGGGGCCACTCGAGCTAGTGGCCATCGATTTGCAAGAGACTTACTGAGAACTACAAAAATCCTCGCAGTGTTAAGTATTATTTTAATTATAAATATTTATCTATTTGCTAATATATATGATCTAGATTTATGAAGGAATAAAATGAAGTACAGATTTAAACAAAAACACATAAATACAACGAAAGAAAACTTCAATTAATAAATAACAATTGTTGAAAGCTATTTACATGTAGAAGAGAAACAAAATAGCTCAGGTGATAGTAGCTTATCTTCGAGAAGATATGTGACAACTACTTGCCTTCTTACTTGTGTTACAATGAGGCTCAAAGGCCTTTTTATCATCAAGAAATAATAGAAAGCCCTAAACATACAAAAGCATAACCCTAGGAGATGAAGAACCAAAATTTTGTGGGCCCCTGTTACACAACATTTTGTCACTGTCCCTATCCTCCCTGTTCCTTGATCCTGGAGGACCTCTACAGTGAACCCCGCATGCTTTGCCTTCATGAAGAAACTCTCATTGTGTCCCTCTTCATGAGCAGATCAATTCCCTTTTGTACCATTTCCCCTGAAACTTCTGTTTTTCCCAGTTTGCAAGACCGGGGCTAATGACCTTTGTCTCCCCCGCTCCGATGTGCAGAGATTAGCACTATCCCTCGCGTCGGTCCTGTTTCAGAAAGTTTTTTAAATTAAGAGCCGAAGCTTCCAACTTTAGAAGCTTCGTAACAGAAGTTTGGTAAATGGTTTGGCCGGATGGGATCAAAGATGTCAGTTTGGGATCCTTTCCCCTATAATGATGGAACTACTCAAAGGATAAGCCCTTCTCCCATGAGAATAGGATCCATTTCCCATCCATTTTTCCTATATAAACGTCCCTTTTTCCTAAGCACAAGCTAGTGTTAGTGTTGAAGTGTTGATATTGGTTTGCTTATGCTATTTTGGTTTGAAGTAGACAACAAGATATTACTAGTTGTAGCTATCTAGTTGTGTGAGGGAGAAGTGTGATTTGGTTTGGAGTGAAGCCTAAAGGGAAGAGCCTTAAAATTATTGTTGATTGAGGCCACCATGGAATGCTAGCATAAATGTGTGGCAACCTGGTCTTGTCAGAGGAAGACTGCAACGTCAAGAAAAATGGTTGTAATCTCTCTTTGATATTAATATATGCAACTATCGATTGATTTCCTACATGATTTTTCATCTTACATATTCATGGCTTAATGTTTCTTGACTTGTTAAGTTGGTTGAATTCAATTCGTCTATTATCATGTTTGTCGTTTGTTATCGCTTACTTGTTTTAGGTGCTTGAAGAAGGAAGTGAGAGATAGTTGGAGCAAGCAAGCAAGGACATCATCAAATAGGATAAGCGGACTAAGAGGTAGGCCCTCTTAATTGGTTCTAACCTAAGGAAATTTTCCATAGAATGTATTTGTTGTGGCTAGACCCATCATCGGGCTAGAGGAATTTGTTCGTGTCTATACTTATAATTTTACTTCACCACAGCCCCACTGGGGTTAGTTGGAACATCAAGATCCCAAGGTTGTAAATTGTGCTAGAAATTAGGAAACTGAAAGGAAACAGTGTTGGGGGTCCAAGTGGAATAGGTGGGTGACCACTAGTATCCACCTAGATCAGTCCTCCCCCCTTAGGAAGAAATGGTCGCCATTACGTTGAGTGCCTCCATGAGATGGGAAAACTTTTCTTGAATTTAATCCCTAGTGCGCCACTTGCCTTGGTAGAGGACGTGACCAAATTTGACGAACCAATACCGTTGGATCCTCTGTTAGCTATTGTTTTTAATATGTGTGTCCATGATCTGATCAGTTGTGGCATGTTTGATGCAATATTGATTGAGATTTGTTGGTTCAGCTCCTCAACAATGTCTGATGTGTCCAACAATAGTGGAAAGTATGGCTGAAGGCAGTCCACATTGAATATTAAGTGCAGACTAAGGAATGGGGGAATACATAGCTCAAAAGAATTGTCACCCATAGCCTTTGTGATGGTGTAAGGACCATATCATAGTGGTCGAAGCTTCTGATGGGATCCAGTAAGGAATTCCTTCTGCAAATGCAACCAAAAATTTTCACCCACTTGAAACTTATGTGGCATCCAATGTTGACCATGACGTTGTTTGTACTTAACATTGGCTTTATCCAAGATATCATGAACCTACTGGTGGATGCGATGGATGTGTTCAATAAACTTGGTGGCTTTATAAGCTTCAGACTGAACATGTATATATTTTGCTTATTTAGTTGCAAGAGGCATTGCAACATCAATGCGACAATCATTGAAATTCCAGGCCCACTTGAAAGGGGTTGTGGCCAAACAAGCTATTGAGAGCTTTATTATAGTTGTGATGCGCATAAGGAAGACTCCCATCACATGTTCGTGGATTCTTGGAGTTGTACATGCGTAGTATGTGCATTATCATCTTGTTTACAACCTTTGTCTGGACATCAGTCTGAGGATCAAATGCAGTTGATTTGGTGAGCTTATTGTCCAACAATGACCAGAGGCTCGACCAAGATGCACTCAGGAACTTGCTATATTGATCTTATATAATGGTTTGTGGAATCCCAAAATGTACCCACACTCATTCGAAGAAGTGTTTGATAGTGTCTTCTTAGAAAATCTATCAGTAACCACAAATACATAGTCATTACCATGTTTGGTAGAAGGAAGGCCAAACATATAGTCCATGGATATGATTAGGAGTAGGTTGGCTAGGAGTAGGCAAAGGAGTGTATAGACCTTACTTCTTAATGGTTGGCTTGAAGATGATGTAGGAAGTGGAGGATATGATCTATTTTCCAACATCCTACTGAAGTTTTGGCCAATAAAAATACTTCCGCAGTATTGCCATGGTTTTCTCCAAACCAAATTGTCCTGCGACCCGATTGTAGTGTGTCTCCCATATTAGCTTGGCACTCTCACTTGAAGGAACACAAAGGTGCCCCAGGTAGCATAACAATGTGTCATAGAGGTGGAATTCTAGTACTTGCTTTCCATCCATCAACATCTGGTATGTGGTGGAAAATTCTAGATCATTTTTGTATAGTTGTGGCCATCCAGAAATATCATGCCCACAAGAGTTGAGAATAGTGGTCAGTGCCACTACCGGGGGTCGACTGAGGGAATATGCAACATTATTGGTGTTTACCTTCTTGTATTTAATGTTCAAATGGAATTGTTTCAGATATGTGGACCATTTCTGATGGTGATCTTTCTACAACTTCCCTTGTATTTGTATAAACTGAAGAGTTCAGTGATCATCACCTTCCCTAAAATGTAATGTTTCCACTATTGGCAAGCATCCACAATGGTATACATATCCTTATCATTGGTGGGTGTTGACGGTGCTGGAAATTCGTCAACCAAGAGGGTCTCCCCAATGTGAAGTCCCAATTAGACCTTGCATCATTTGGAGTAGGAGCCCCATCTAGAGTATTGGCTCAACCACCATAACTCAAAGGTTTGTCTTAGTGTTGTGGCCAACAACAACCCCCCTTCTTATTTAGTTTTATCACTAATACTAAATAAGTGGGGACCCTTATTCAAAAATTTAAAATCGATTAATGCTTGTATTTCCTTTTTTCAATCAAACTTACTATCATAAACTTAGGAGAATACCCTCGAAAAATCTAAAAAGACTTAAGTTTTATGATAAGTTAGAATAAAATCACTCCTTAAAGCGCGTCACATCGCAACAATGAGTTAGTTGGCAATCATTAATGAAATATGGTTTTGATCTTATCAAAGAGCCATTTCACGTAAGGTGGTATATTTTATATGTTTTCCGCATTTAAAGCTTCCCTATCACCTTTTTCTTATCATTATTCTCGTCTCATTTGTAAACTGCAGGAGCGAAGAGCAAAGAAGTATACATATCAGTGTTCAGGATATTATGGCAAAGAAGGGTAAAGCTCTGAGTTCTGAAGATAAATAAATGACGCCCTTATACGCAGACACCACCTGTAACAAAGATGCCGGTATTACTACTTGGAAAGGCATGTATAGTCTACTCGAGGAAGAAAATCCCAAAATGATGGAGGTTACAGCTACTGCAAGCTCACACGGGTCTTCTGAGGCGTCTCTTACATAACTAGCATGTTCGTTCTTACATAGGATAGCGGCGAGGCCCAAAATTCTTCCATACACGGACATGGTTAAATGGGTACTAGATAATGCTGATATCACGAATAGAGAATTTAAAGCTCAGAACCACAAACTCACAGAGTCGTTATTTTCACAAAATTTAAGCTTTATATCCTTTAACAAAAAGCGTGCAAGAGGCGAAAATAGCGTAGCCTTTACGTTAAAAATTCTATACAAACAAAACTGGCCCAACTTGCACACCAAAAATCTACTATACAAATATCATTATTATTCAATTTTTCATGTCCTATAAAAAAAGATGATTGTAAATATAAATCATGACACGTCATACAGACGAAGACCTAATCTATTATCACAAAATGACAATATAAAATCCAATCGCATCCACCTTGCCGACATTCTCAAAAGTGTTTAACCATTTAATTCAAATATAGTAATTTTAGTTATATTGGACAAATAAATATATTCATTTTAATTTAAAATATTATTAACTAGTGATTTTTACGTATAAGATAGTAATTTCTTTATTCAAGTTTCTATGATTCATAATGAATTAAATAAAGTTTTTTTTGGAAATCACATGAAAGAATTTTTTTGGCCAATGTGTTTCAAACCAACAAGTGTGGTTCATCATCAAGATCAGATGAAGAGACAGACCAAAATACATTGACCAAAAAAATTCTGCCATGTGATTTCTACCCAAAAAACTTTGTTTAATATTATAAAATATTTAAAACTTTAAGCAAATATGTAATTTACATTAATTAAATTCAATTTTAAACTTACTTTATGGCAATTTTTTACCATTCCTGTTAAAAGAAGTTCCATCATACATAATTAATCAGCCTGATCACGTGAGGTTAATTGTATAGAATTCCCTAATTTTGCTACTTTTGCAAGTCATCTCTGAACTTCGAAGTAAGCGTATTGAAATGGTTGTGAATGGTGTCGTTATCATTATCCCTACCGCGAGGCTGGGATATCGCAACCGGTAAAGTTCTTGAAAAACAAAAAATCTTATTTATTATTATTAATTTATTTAGAATGGAGTTGTTTATAATGCGATTTTTTGGAGATTCCGGTGACGGAATTCGGCTGAAGAAATTGAGGTTAAATCTTGATTTGTTGCAGTTAAACTGGTTTTTTAACTGCATATTTGGATTCAGCACCCTGAAAAACCCCTGGGACGCTTTGATTGTGCAGAAACTAGCGATCAAACTTGTGATTCCAATAAATTGCTGCCGGATTTTGACCGGAAAAAACAACCGAAAAAACTTTCAAAAAGTCGCATTATAGACAACTCCATTTAGAATTATTTTTCAATTGAGTGGTTAACAACTTTCACACCTTATTAGGGAATGCTTCGATTTTCGCAACTGAAAAGTACATAGGCCCGCCGCTACTTGTGTAGTCACGTGTGATGTGAATCGAGCTTTGATTCATGCACATAACATGAGCTTAGTAAACTTACAATTTTTTAATTACAACCAGTAATTATTTTATTAAACAATACCAAATGTTGCATCTAAATAGCTTTTTTTGGTAAACGTCGCATCTAAATAATTAAATCCAAGTGATGGATAATTATTGATTATCGTATTTTTTTAGTAACTTGCATTCCCAAAAATAATTATATATTCTCGTATTTTAATAATTTAATAAAGAATTTTCAATTTGATTGGTTGGACGTTGAATACCTTGTAAATGAACAAAAAAAAATTATATGTTAAATCAGCACGCGCAGGAAATTAAAGTAGGGTCTGAAATAGGAGTCGCCTTAAAGTAGTGTTTGGTATATTGGTATAGGAAGGTCGAAGAATGGCAAAGGTTTAATAGGATTAATAATTTAATATTTATAAAAAAGGTCGGTAGAAATCATATATTTAATCAAAATTTTAATAGTAGTAATTTTTATGGTTAATTTTTGGATCAATTCCTTTATTAAAAATTTGATAATATTATATTTATAATATATAATAAATCTAAATCATTTATTAAAATAAAAAAAATATTTATAATCATTTTATATTAAAATTATTAATTGATGTTATTTTTTATTTTTTAATTTGATTTTTTTAAAAAAAATACTATTAATTAAAATATTTAATTATGATACAAATGAAATTATTTGGGTGATAGAATAATGGTTAATTCATATCTACATGATTTTTTTTTTAATGATATAAAAAAAAATAATTTTAATGTTTTAAGCAATTTTAAAATAAATATAAATAACAAAATATTAACATATGACATGCTTGTAACAAAATTTTAACTATATTAATTAAATTTAAACTAAGCAAGAGTAATTGCTCTATAACCCTTGTTTAAATGTGACAGTTGGTTCATACTTGGTTGAATTGAGGCTTCTGTGATCCATAACAACTGTAAGAAGAAATTTCGGCGTAAATCACATTCAAAAAATCATTGTCGACGCGTTTCGAACCAACTAGTGTGGTTCATCGTCAGAACAAGTTGAAGAAACAGATCCAGCTTTGCATGTTAAATACTTTGTGCAGGGCCTCCAACAGCGAAATTTACCAACGACGAATTTTGACTTAGGCATCAAAGTCATAAAATCATTTTTATAAAAGGAAGTTAGTTAATTCAATGACCCTACCTAAAAATAAAAATATATATAAAAAATTTATTATTATAAAATATATTATTGTAAATATAAATATATTTATTTATTTTTATTGTAACTTAATGGGATTAGTTAATTGAAAGTAAATTTAGCTAATAGATAGAAAAAAATAAAATAAAAAATTAAATAAAAACAAAATTAAAAATTAAAATAAAAATAAAAAAAAAACACAAAAATAAACACAAAATAATAAATAAATAAAATAATTAAAAATTAAATCTAATAAGAAAAAGTTGGTAAGGTCAAGTGAAAAAAAATAAAAAAAAAAAAAATAAAATTAATAAATAAAATTATATATATACTATATTATAAAGCATAAAAATAAAAAAATAATAAATCCCAAAAAAAATTAAACAATAAATATAAATAAGTGAAAAAAAAAAAAAAAAATGGGACATGGGTTGTTTAAAAAAAAAGAATATTAAGTTACATTTTATATTATTAATAACTGATAGGAGAAATAAATAGAAAGAGTGACATAGAATAAAAAGAAGGAGAAGGACAGGAAAATGACCAAAAGAAAATCACAGAACAAGAGGGATAAACCCTAGAAGGAAGGAAAAGATAGGGCTCCAGGGGGAACAACGAGAGCTCGAAAAGGATAAAAAAGGGTGGGGGGGGGAGGAAAAGAAATACTAGGAGGAAAGGGCAGGGATCCAACAGCTACTGATCTTCCAGCCGTCATCTCTATTGAGATTGTTAGGCCTTCTTTCAATCTCAATAGCTTCCCTGAATTTACGATGATGGAAATGAGCAACTTTGGCAATAACCTCGGCCTCCTCTATACAAACCTGATGCTTGGTCTTTTTCACATGCTCTGCTAACTTTGAAGACTTGGTTCTCCCATGTCTTAGGTCAGCTGCATGCTCGTTGATCCTCTGATGGATGGAGCGCCCTGTTTCCCCAATATAGGGGGTCGCACAAGAACAAGGGATCAAGTAGGCACCCTTCATGTCCTTAGGGTCAACGGGATCTTTCACCGATCGGAGGGATTTACGAATGGTGTTGAGGGGCCTAAAGGTTGAAGGAATATCAAAACTCTTAAGGATCCGAGCAATCTTGTCCGTGGTTCCTTGGACATAGGGAGGATGGACACCTGGTCGGTGCTCCTTCGGTTCTTTTTTAATTAACACATTTTTAGAGGCTTTAAGGAAAGCCTTCTGACCAAGGCGCCTACTATATCGATTCTCCGCAAAGACATTAAGGAGATGGGATTTCTCCTTATCAAAGCTCTCCTTGTCAGAAATCCTAAGGGCACGAGTAGTGAGGGTGTTAAGAACACCCATCTTCTGCGCAGGGAAATGATGGGAATTGGCATGAAGATACTGCTCAGTATGCGTTTTCTTTTGGAATACCGAGTGGGAGAGAGAACCATCCTTATTCTTAGATATAAGAATATCCAGGAAAGGGAGGCAACCATTGACTTATTTTTCCATGGTGAACTTAATGGCAGAGGACTGACCGTTGAGGTGATTGAAGAAGAGATCCAATTCCTCTTGGCCATGGGACCATATGACATTAGTGTCATCTACATACCTTTTCCACACCTTGGCAAGGAGACGAGCTGAGGCTAAAGCTTTGGCTTCGAAACCTTCCATAAAGAGATTCGCCTTTGGGAACCTAGGGACAGGTTGTCTGAGTGGTTGACATGTCTCTTGAGGATTCTGAAGCTGATGTTGGATGTTTGTATGGTGTGTTTCCATCGGTTCCACTTCCTTAACGTGACTTATGAGGTCCAATCAAATCATAGTGGCCTCTCGTCGCATGTTTACCCCGTCTAGTCAGTTGTTTGGGTAGATGTGGGAGGAGGGTGTTATGCATTCAACTAGAGGTAACCACTTGACTCATTGTGTTTGTTTATCAGATACAAAGCAACGAAGATATCCTTCCAAACATTTTTTCACCATCTTAGTTTTCCCATCAGATTGAGGACGATAAGATGAGCTATGAGCTAATTGAGTACCAAGACAAAAAAATTATTTCGTCCAAAAGTTTCTAGTGAAAATTGGATCTTTGTCACTTACTATAATCTTTGGATTTCCATGAAGCTTTTGAATTGTTTCAATAATTTCAGTATCAACTGTGTTGGCTTTAAAAGGATCAGATAATGCAAAAAAGTGAGCATACTTAGTAAGTCTATCAACTACCACTATGATGACACTCTTTCCTTCAGACTTGGGTAAACCTGTGATAAAATCCATTGAGACCTCCTCCCAATGTTGACTTGGAATGGCTAAAGGTTGTAACAGACCCGAGGTCTTAATTGTCTCAACATTATTTTGTTGCCAAACCAAACATTCTACTACAAACTTCTGGATATCAAATTTAAGGTCATCCCAAAAGAAATCCTTCTTAACCCTAGAATTAGTTTTTAAAAATCCTGAGTTCCATCCTAAGGGAGAGGTGTGCAATTCCAAAAGAATATTTTGTTTGGGTTGGGAATTCTTACAAATATATAAGTGATCTTTGTACCATAATGAATCATTTTTCCAGCGAAATGTATCAGATGTATAGGGGATCTTGCTGCAACTTTTGAATGAGTCACCAAACCTCTTCATCATTCTTCCATTCATTCCTTGCTTCGGTTATCCACTCAGGTTGGATAATAGAAATCACACAAAGCAATGCTTTCACATCCTCATCCTTTCTTGAGAGTGCATCTGCAACAACATTTTTCTTCCCTTTTTTGTAGATGATTTCAAAGTCATAACCCAACATCTTTGTCACCCATTTTTCTTGCTCTTATGAAGATAATCTTTGTTCCAGAAAGTATTTAAGACTATCATGATATGTTTTTACCTTGAAGTGTCTTCCCATTAGGTAAGGTCGTCATTTCTTTAGTGCTTGTAGTATTGCCAACATTTCCTTCTCATAGATAGGTTTTTGTAAATATGTTCCTTTGATTGGACGACTTTCAAAACCAATGGGTCTTCCTTCTTGCATTAAAATAGCACCAATTCCATTTCTCTACACACTTATGACCTTTAGTGTATTTTTTATCACAACTATAACAAAGCCCTTTTGGCCATTTTTCCTCTAATTGTTGTGGTTTCAACCTTGTAGGTTGTGGAAGGCTTCGAGCAGCAATACTTCCATTTTTATAGTTGTGAGTGGTAGACTTCCTTGTTTCCGTAATTTTGCTTTCAACTTTTCTTGCACCATAAATTCCTTCTCCAATGAATCGGGTTCCCAAAGGCGAACTTCATGTTGGACATTATCCTTTAAGGTTCCTATGAATACATCAATCCTATGCTCCTTTGGAATATCATTTACCCTGATATTGAATTTTTGGAAGTCCTCAATGTGCTTCGCCATTGAACCCTTTTGTTTGAGATTTATCAATTGGCTAAAGAAGGTGTTGCTCTTTGTATCCTGATAATGTGCTATCATTTCCTCTGTAAAAATTGACCAAGTGACAAGTGTTTTATGAGAAAAAATCCATCGATACCATACAAACTAGTTGGGTTCTAAATATAAATTTTCAATGTGTACCTTTTGTGTGTGTTGCACATTACAGAGATTGAAATATTGCTCCATCTGTAGTATCCATCTTACCGGATCGTTGCCATCAAAATTCCTCATATCGATATTTGGAATATGGTGGGTCTTCAATCCAAAGTTAGAGTCTATGGAATCATGATTAACATTCCTTTTATTTTCATCATGAGTTTTATCTAATACCTTTTCGCCATTAGGAAGCATTTCTTGTAACAACTTTGTCAAACATTGTTTCAAACATTCCATGTCTGCTTTTAAACCATTATTCAAATCTTCCATGTTGTCTTTAATTTTTGCTTTTATACCATCCATTTTAACTTCCATATCATTCTTCAAACCATTTATATTAGCTTCCATTTCATTTTTGGTTACTCTTTGTGAAAGCGAAATTTGTTGCACTTGCTCTCGTAATTTTGATATATCATGTTGCATTTCTTCCTCTTCTTCATGCGCCATAGTAGAGATTTCTGGTTTCTTATTAGGTGTTTCTATTTTGTTGCTTCGAGTCATTTTTTAATCAAACAATGATATTTATGCTTTACTATGCCCCTTGAATCACTTCAAACAGATTTTTCAAACAAAATTTATGCCAATTAAAATAAATAAAAATACACACATTTTTCTGGCTTTGTAGGAGCTCGATATTGAAACTGTTGTCTCTCTATAAATTCGAATCTCGAGGGTCTGAAATTCAGTCTTGTGATATTCCTTTGAGTTTTCTTTCCAATGACACGAGTTAGACCAAATTTGGATTCTTCAAGATAAATTCATGTCCAGTCTCCCATGATGGCCTGATTATGGACTAGTTCAGTAGAGCGAACTTATACAGAGTTCCATGTGTCACTATTTCGACCTTCATCCATGAAAATGATACACAACATCCTATAGTCCATGCAATTTCCGTGATTTTTTACACAATTCAAATATGATACTCGTAAAGGAAGATATGGTGATTTTCCCAAGGTCACCTATTTGAGATGAAATTCTAGAGCATGCAAAAACTCTAACTTTCACAGATCATATCTTCGAAAATATAGTGAACCAAGATTTGAAATTTGTACACAAGGTTCACCAATATTTCTTCTCCTTGTTATTTCAATTTCAACTTCTAAAGCTTCGTAGGAAAAAAGTTATAGCAAAAATTCCAAGATGACTTGTTTGAAGAAGCAAAATCCTAGAATCCAAAGCTCTGATACCAAATGTTATGTAACCAGTTCACAAAAAGATAGATCAACGACTTAAAAAGTATCCTATTCAAGGGGGAAACCTTCTTTACATTACATAATTGAACAATTATTGGATGATACAAATGAAAATACCTCCTTTGTATATATAGGAGTCTAAGGGGTCACAATATAATCAGAGCCTACATAACAATAATAATGTATGGGCACAAGTCCGCTTGGGGTAGCTCAATTGGAAATGGCCGTGGAAATGAAGTATCACCGAACCGAAAGTCTTGGGTTCAAATCTTGTCTTATCCCCCCCGATTAAGGTGAGAAGTTGGACATGATGAAGATGTAGACATACCAAGCTTACAAAAAAAAAATGGTAAGGGCACAACAATAACAATAGTAGGATTCTATGGGGCACAACAATAAAAATATGGGGGCTACATGGGCAAAACAATAATAATAAGGGGGATACGCTAATATTATAGGGACCTAAATTTGACTTGTTGTAGTTCTCTGGGGGTTGCTTGTAGGTGGAAGGGAGCATCTTTTGAAGTTATTTGGAAAGGCTAGAATGATGATCATGCCACTTACATATTCTGAACTCTACCTCTCATTATATCATGGGGAATTTGGCTTGCTCACAACTGGATGATTTTTCTAGACTCCCTCTCCTTCCCAGTTAGGATTGTTGCTAGCTTCTTCTCTATACTTAAGCATTATCCTCAGTCTTGACCTATTGCTCAGGGTCATACAATCCTTGTTGAAACTCCAGATATCAGTTTTCCCTGGGGATATTTTGGTGGGGATTCATATAATGGTGGGGCTTCTTATAGTGGTGGATTTATTCTACATCTCATAGAGTAGGTTTATTTCCATGTCACCATGGGTATTGGGAGGGGCACATATAACTAGGTTGAGTTACTGGCTTGTAAATCTCTAATGGTCTTCGCAATAGAAAAGGGTTGTGATCGTCTTCAAATATTTGGCGATTCTCTCTTAGTGGTGAAATGGGTTAACTCAACCCAAGAGTGTCATACTATATATCTTTCACATAGTTTGTTTGATATTATTCAACTGAGAGATGCATTTGTCTCCTTGTCTGTTCATCATGTTTATAGGGAACCAAACCGGGTTGTTGACAAGCTTTCTAAAGAAGGCACACAATTGGATAGGGTGCTTTAGAAAGTGGTTGATTTCGGTAGTGTTTCTCCTTTTCAATTCTTTCATCGACCCTTTTTGGACGAGCTTGTTCCTGATGATGATGGTTGATTGCTATCATCCCTTTATATTTTGTACATATTTATGTTTTCCTTTTCATTTCAGTAAATAGTTTTTATTTCTATTTCTGGACATTGCATTATATATTTGGGTGCTTAAGGCAAAATGATTGAACTTATTTTGAATTTGTTCATATACAACTTATTTTTGGGCCATTGTATTTTGCGGACAATATTTGTAACCTTTGGGTATTTACATGACTATTTTTTTCCTCTCGCGGGATCAAGTTAGATTCTAGTGAATGCACACTTGATTGCATATACATGATGTATATTTGATCAGTAATATGAATGAAAATACAGGCTTTTTTTGAGGAAAAAAAAATTATTTCTTTCTTTTCTAATTCAAGATTTAAATCATGATTGAATATCTTCAAATTGATAACAATCCCCTACAATACCTCCTTGATACTTGAACTCTATTCAAAATAAAAACAAATTCATTAATTATAAGATCAAAATGATTAACAAAATTTTATAGTTAAAGAATCACTAACAATAAAATGTAAAGCAAGAAAATAATGGAAGAATATATTAGTATTCCTTTAACTCCTTTTCTCTAGGATTTTAGCTTTTATTTTATAGAAGTAACTAATAAAATCTCTATTATAAGAACCAAAATATATTGGGTTTTCCTCTGGAGTTCATCAATTGGATAATGTGTTGTATTACTAAGGTATCTTTCAGTGTTCTTATTAATGGCTCGGCTTCTCCATTTTTTCATGCGGAAAGGGGACTCATACAAGGATATCCCCTCTTCCCACTTCTATTTTTGCTTATCATGTAAGGACTTAGCAAACTTATACTGGAAGAGCGTCGCTTGGGGGACATTCAGGGCATCAAAATCACCAACGACTACACATTGACTCACTTATTATTTGTAGATGATGTCTTGCTTTTACTTAATGACAGTATTGTGGATTTGACCAATTTACATTCAGTCATGCTACTATTCAATATAGCCACTGGAATGGAGATCAGTGACAGTAAATCTACCATCACTGCATCTGGATGCTCCCCACATGAGATTCATTATGCTCTTCATAGGTTCTCCTTTACATTACAATCTTTGGATGAAGGACTCAAATATCTTGGGTATCAGCTAAAACCTCAGCACTACAGAATTGCATATTAGATATGGTTGGTGGCTAAGATTGAGCATAGGCTCAATATCTAGCATCACAAATATCTCTCAAGATATAGTCAACTTGTTCTCATAAAATATGTTCTAGAGGCTACTCCAATCTACTGGATGTCCTTGGCATGGATCCCAAGAGGCATCCTCTCGAGAATTCAAAAACTATGCTACAAATTCCTATGGAAGGGAAGACAAGAAGGAAGACTATTTGCATGGGTATATTGGGAGCTGGTTGCCCTACCTAAGAAATGGGGAGGGTGGGGTATTAAGAGCCTGTCTCATTTTTCATCTGCCCTAACAGCTAAATTAGGGTGGAAAATTCTCACATCTCAATGCTTATGGAATGTGGTTGTCCTTCAAAAATACATCCACCCTCTTGGCATTCTGGATTGGATCAGACTCCCCTCTTGGAGCAGATCGGGCATATTAGTTATATGGAAAGTTGTCATTAATTCTATATCATATATCCGAGATGGGCTAACCTGGTGAATTAAATCAGGCTCCTTAGTCAGAGTTGGTCTAGACTCATGGAAAGGAAGTGGCAATGCTTACAAGCTTCCACAGGAACTGATCATTCATCTATACAATTCCGGCATCACACATCTTGAATAGATAGCGGATCCCGAGAACACCAATCTATTTTCACAAGCCTGGAAATCAGCGAATCAATTGGACATCCCAGATATTTGGCATCATGATTGGGAAATCTACATTAATTTCCACTCATAATCACATGTCAAGATCACTACAGGAGATGATGAAATGATTTCGGCTATGGAAAAACATGGTAAGTACACACTTAAGGACGGAAACCCTATCATCTTCTCAGCTCATCGACCACCAGTCCTTGAGAGGTGGTGGTGCTTACTCTGGAAGTTGAAATCACCTCCTCACTCTTGACTTTTCATGTGGACGGTACTCCGGAACAAAGCCCACATTGGGGATAATCTTATGAAATGCCCATTCAATGGTCTGTCATGGTGTTGTTTATGTCGACAAAGCTCTTAAACAACTGAAACATTTTTTTTTGCATTGTCTTGTCACTTTGGATCTGCGGGGTATGCTCCTTATGTCTATCCCCATTCATACTCGTTGGCAAGGAAACACTATTCAGGAGGCCTGGCTCAACTGGTGGTTGATGGTCAGGCCACTTAAGCCCTGGAATATCCCCATCCTTATCTGTTGGGCCATTTGGCTAGCTAGGAATAAGATTATTTTCAGTAACCTATCACCTAACTAGAACCTTATATTTGCTCGGGTCCTGTCCATCTATAACCTTATTCCTGATGATGATACTCCCATGAATCTATAGATAAAAACATACCCTAGGCATACTTCGATGGTTCTGCTCAAGAGGAGGGTTGTGGGGGGGAGCTGTACTGCATCTTTCTGACACACACTTCTACAAATTCCCTATGGGGCTAGGTAATGGGACAAACAACTTTGCTGAACTAATCACCCTCAGACATCTTCTTCAATTTGCATTAGAAAAACAGTGTAGACATATGCAAATTTTTGGGGACTCCAAGATCATTATCAATTGGTTCAACAATACATCTAACTGTCATGCATATTCTCTGAGGCATATATTGGATGAGGCACTTCGATTAAAGGCTCAATTTGATTCCATTGTTTGCCATCATTTCTACAGGGAACGTAATCAAATTTCCGACCAACTTTCCAAGGAGGTTGCGGTCCGGCCTAGGGTTTCATGGATGATACAGTAGCAGAGGTACGGGGAACACTACCAGTACTACCACAGACCTTACATGGACATCAGAGCATAGGGGCCCAATGGGCCTATTTTTTTGTATTTTTATTTCCTTACAGTATATACTCAGATACCATTATGATGTAAATATTGACAGATATCACTATCAGCACTCCCACTGAGGGTTTTTTGTACATAATATTTTTTGAAGGGCGAGTCGCCCCAACTTACAGCATATGCTTTTATAAGCATCTACAACATGTAATTTTCTTACCTTGATGAAAATTACGATTTTTCCTTAAGGAAAAAAAAAACACCAAAATATATTTTAAAGCTTTGCAAAATCTTTTATTTATTTATTTATTTTAAATATTGATGAAATCCTAACATATAGAACAAATCTTTATTACTGTATGTATATTTATAAAGTCAAATAATTAATAAAAAAAAGGAATAAATTATTAACATGTCATAAACTAATAAAATTGGTGAATAAAACTATGAAAAATAATAAGCATGACAATTGAAACCTAAAGTCTTTCTTCATTTAAATAGTTTATTTAAAAAATTGAATAAAAAAATATATAATAATTAAAAATTATTCAAGAAAGTATGTTAATAATCAAACATATTTCATCGATGAGATACCTATAATTTGCACTTTATCAAACTTCTATCATTTGAAATGAGTTCATGAACATCAAAAACCAAGAGTAAATTGTTCGAGAGAAAATAATAATCAAATCCATGAAAAAACAAAATAGTTAAAATACATTTTTTTAATGAAAATAAGAGCTTTGTAAAAACAATGTTTTGCTTAAATTGAATATCATTGGCTCATCTCTAATATTTAAGATATATTCTTTTAAGACGTAGAGTGAGTTACATATGTGTAAGTATTAATTGAATTGTTTTAATTTTCCGAAAAATGTAAAACAAATCAGACATAATTTTGAAACAAAAGTTAAAGGCTTGTAAAATATGATGTATTATTCAAACTAAAAACTATTAGTTCATTTTCACTCTTTAACATATATTCTTTCGGAGATGTGGATTCAACTTTTAAGACTTAACTTTTAGTTGAATTATTTTAATATATTAAAATGCCAAGTTAATTCTTTCATTCACTGGAAACCAAATTTTGATCAAAGTATCGAGACATCATGATATCTCAGATTTAAGTAAACAAAGACATAAAATCACTTTGATTAAATCTACATAAGTATTTAAACAATAATCATAAAGCAAATAGACTCAAGTGGCACAATCATTATACATGCCAGGAAATGCAATGAAATAGCTAGCTTTCATGACATAACAAGATTGTTATGAAATCATGATCATTAAGCTACATGTATTTAATGGTTCTTCACTTTCATTCAAATCATGCTCGTACTAATCATCTTTTCAAGGTTTCATTCCAAGGAATAGGCTGATCACTCCATGAATCAAAATCCATCATAAAACACTTCACAACTTAAAAAGAATGAAACTATTGAAAAAGAAGATACCATAGAACCACCCCTTCAAATTAAAAAATGTAAGATCAAGTGACATGAAAAAGACAACTATTTAAAATTTTAATGGGGGGCTTGTATTTTTACCAAATATTAAGGGGAGTTGTTAAGGGTTCAATAGGTTGATACACTTTGAATATTCTATCTTGACCTTATATTCCACTATCACGATCCCAAATTGTAGTTTACTTTAAGATTATAATTAGGTGGCTTATAGAATTACAAATAAATGAGGCAGTGAGCCTTGAGCTAATTGCTCCATTTTTCTGTACTAAGGTCCTAACTGTATTTCATCATTGAGCATCAAACATGGATTTATTATAACATCAATTGATTTTGATTGATGTAAGGCACAATATTAAAGCTTTTATGTTTCTCTCACAATGTTCCCTTCTTAAAGCGTTTTACCACATAAATCATGATGTTCTTTCTCTAATATTTGTGTGAGTTGGTGCTGAGATATTTAATCTTACTACAGTATAAAAATATGGTTAAGGGAACAACATTTGTGGGTTAAGAGGTCGATGGAAAGTTATTAAGGCTTTTTGGGTCATGAGGTTCGGGGTTGAGAGTTAGTATGTTAGGACCTTAAGGGTTAGGTGGTTTAAGGTTAGTTAATTAAGGGGTGATATTAATAAAAAAAACAAAAATAAAAAAATGTAACATTAGCAATGATCATTTTGTGGTCATGATTAATTAATTGTTGAATTAATGATGGCTCTAAGACAACCTTATTAGTTTTGAGAGTGGATCAAAAACCCATTGTGAAAGGAGATCAAATGATCCATTCTTTTAACAGTGGTTATTATTCAACCATTACTAATAAATATGAATTTAGAGTAGAATAAACAATGTTCTAAGCTACCATTATTCTTAGGGTGGTTTAAAAAATCATCACAAATAAAATCTAAAATGGTATATTATTTTAACAACATAATTAGTCACCTTCGTGGGTAGTTTTCAACCATCATTATAGGCACTATAAGAGGAAATTATCAACTTTCCTTATTGGCACCTTTAGGATTAGTTTTGAACCCCCTGCATTACCATTTATGAGGATGATTTTGAATTGTTGCCATAAGTTCCTATAGAGATAGTTCAAAATTGTGTCAAACGCTTTTTTTTGGAAATTTTGAGATATGACCATAAGTTTCAATGAAGGAAATTCAAAAAATTCCCTAAAAGTGCATATAGGGATAGTTCCATACAACCTCCAAATATTCATATAGTAATAATCATGTTACTACTAAAAAATCCTTTTTGGGCGACAGTCTCTAAATCAACTCAAAAAACATTTTTTTGCAATAATGATTTTGTCAACATAATTTTTCTTTACCGATGAGTATGTTGAAATTAAACTTAATTCCACTTTTCATGACAAAAAACAACCATTGCTAAAGTTATAAAAGTTAGTGGTGAGAAACATTGCAATACTAATTTATGTAACTTTGTATTGATTTAAAGACAAGACACATCATGTTAACCAAGTGTAAGATTCTAGGAGCAAGAGATTTCCTTCATAATGTCAATCAATTTAGAGACCTATTCAAGTATAGGGTATAAATTTCACCATTTAGATAATCTTCCATTTTTTTCAAAAAAATGATTTGCTAATTTTCGTTTTATTCCAAATTATTTTATTTTAGAGATCTTCATTTTTTTCTAAAATTAATATAATTTTTTAGAAATTTCAATATCTCTATAAAAATATACATAAACATATTATAGGTGGCATTTAATGATTTAGTAAGATTCACTAAAGTTTTTATAGCTATTTTTTTGTAAGTTTAAGTTTATATTGCCTCAAAATTTCAAAACATTAGCATACATCTGTCATATGTCCAAGTTTTTCAAAGGTCAATGAAGGCAGTCTCAATCTACCTCTAGGAAAATCAAATATATTGACCTCCTTCTTGAAATAAGTCATACCAATGCAAATTTAACTGAAATTCAAACATCATATCAACTAAAGCATTGAATAACATAATATCTATGGAAATCATTAGAACTCAAGAATCGGAAGAGGTCACATGTGCAGGATCTTTCGCATTGGAACCAGGAGGAGCTGGGGGCTTAAGCTCGCATTAGAGGTGGATCTTAATGTGAGATAGACAAGCATCCAAAATTTCTAGACATGAATGTTGAAATCTTGAACATTATTTATATCATTCAAAGCAGCGAAGATAGAATATTATTCCTCTTGATTCTCCTTTAATACTCTGCCAAGAAGAGTTTTGACTTTCCAGTGGAGATTTATTGAGTTAATATATTGTTTCCATATTCCCTTGTTGCGTTCAGGGTCATGAACCCAATGGGAAACATCCTCAATAATATATGCATCTGAAAAAACTAGACATTCATTAAAAGGTTGAGTCTCTAGGTGCCTAATCTATACTTAAATCTCAAAACGAACAACAGCGTAATAAATTTCCACAACTTTGTGTGCCTAAGCTTGGGCATGGTTTCTATTCTGGGGAGAACAACCACTCTCACCTCCACATCCACCCCGCCCACCTGGGTAGTTCCACATGTGCTATCAAGGTTAGTTGTCGATGTTATACAAACACCAAAAAAATAATACAGTAGAAAAATAACCATCAAATAATGAGCAAACTGCAAGGTAAAGTTAAGACTTATATAAGTAGAAAATGGGAGCAAGTTTACAAACAAAAGAAAAGAAACCAATAGAATTAGAAAAAAGTAAAAACATATCCAACCAAAAATACAAGATATATATACCAGAACTTCTATAATTATATCCTTAAATTTTTCATAATTGAAATTAGAAAAAGAATACATCAAATTTGAATAAGTCATGTCCATCCTCCTTTTTCCTAACATTCTTCTCAAAAACAATAATTTGAAAATATCATTTTCATAATTAAAATTAGAAAAAGAATACATCAAGTTTGAATAAGTCATGTCCATCCTCCTTTTTGCTAACATTCTTCTCATAAACAATAATTTGAAAATATCCTTATTAATTTTGATGGTGATTAAAACAATACAAGACATATATACCAAAACTTCTATAATTATATCCTTAAATTTTTCATAAATTTTTCATAATTGAAATTAGAAAAAGAATGCATCAAATTTGAATAAGTCATGTCCATCCTCCTTTTTCATAACATTATTCTCATAAACAATAATTTGAAGATATCCTTATTAGTTTTGATGGTGATTAAAACAAACCATTATTAAAGGAGAGAAAATGATATTTAATTTTAGGAACCGTCATTTTATGATCATGGTTGAAATATGAATTGATTTTCGAATTATCAACGCAATTTTGGGGTGATATTAAATATGGATTAATTATTGAATTAACAAGGGTTCGAAATTACTTTTATTATTTTTATGGGTGGTTTAATAAAATTATCTTTAAAAATAAAGAAAATAATACATTCTAATGGTATTATTAATTTTTTTAAGATAGTTTTTAACCATTGTTATAGATAATCTTAAAGAATGTTTTGAATTTGTTTATATTGGCACTTTTAATGGTAGTTTTTAAATACCTTTATATGCATTTGTAGTAAACCACCACCACTAAGTGTTTACAAGTGTTTATGGAGATATTTCAAAATTACACCAAATTTTATTTTTTTTGGTGGTTTTAAATTATTGTTATAAACTTTTATGGAGGTGATTCAAAACTTTCTATGAGTGCTTATAGAGATTGTTCAATTCCACACCCAAGAATGCCTATAGTGATAGCTATGTAGTTGTCTATAAAATTATTTTTTTCACAATGGTTTTTTAATTGCCACTAAAACTCTTTTTTGTAATCGATATTTTTAGTGGTATATTTTTAACAAAAATTATGTTTAAAACAACTTTAAATTCCACTCTTATTAGTCCATGTCGTCTACAACATGGGACTCTTAGTAATCAAATTATTGCATTAGCATTAGTAGTTTCTCAAATTAACATAAAGTTTTATTTCATATTTGATAACACATAATCGTTAAACTTATCAGTAGATGAAATGATTTTCCCAACCAATAGGATTTTTGGTCAGTTTATTTGGCCTCTTTTTGAAACAAAGATGTATTTTCTTAATATAATTTCTTACTTCAAAGGATTTATGTCTTTCGTATTTTTCCAACCGAAAATTATGTTGTCATTAGTCACTTAGCATCACATGTTTGGTTTGGGAATGTTTGGCTTCATAATATATATGTTGACTTGTCACTTAAGCCACACCACATGGCTATATGTATGTATTGGCTATGTGCATGCCTGACCACCTGTCACTATCTTTGCATTGTTACCATTGCATAGCAATACATCATATACTACCTCTACATCGCTACATTTGCGCAACAATATATCGTCTATTATCGTTGAACTGTTCAACAAACTATGTTTCCTCTCCATCCTGCAATAGCTCAAGAGCAAGGTGTTTTATTTCTATAATACTCCAGTCAGATGACTAACCGAAAATATAGTGTGTGCTTGATGGCACCCCATCCAGTTGGCTGGGAGGCACGACGGTGCCTTTCCTGTTGGCTAGGAGGCACGATGAACCTCTGATGAGTTCAATGTAAGTTTCCCTTCACAATATGGAATAAAGCATTTATTCAACCTTTTTTTATTTTAATCTGGATTAGCATATTAATAATTGAATGATATTGGCTCATGCAGGAGGGACTATAATAGGCACTGGAGGTTGGTTTTGCCTGATGTGTGACTTTTTTTTATGAATTTTCGTAAGGTATATATAATAAGTGAGGGAAAAGTGTTTGACTACAAATCCATGGATATCTATTTCCAGACCTAGCAGCACAAGTCATATCTATTAATGGCAAGCACTACACTACCACTATTACCACGAAAGGTTGTGGACTACATTGACTAAGAAAACCTTTACGGCTACAAAAGCTAGGCCTCCCACCTACCCTTTAAAATTGAATCAGTATGATTATAAACAATCTTTAATGCATAACTTGTAACTATTGCGAGAAGACTTAACCTATATGCTACTTCAAAAATTTGCAATGTTTTTGGTTAAGCAATTCATTTATCCTTGAGAGTGTTTTTTCATTTATCTTGTGAGTGTGTGTTTCTTCCCATAGTGCTTTAGTTTTTTCCTGCAAACATTTTTGCAAAGTTGTCTGAATTCGTCAATTCATGCTTATGTTTTTCTACAATGAAATCCATCATTCCATAACACAACACTCATGAATATGCAAAAGTAAACCATTATGAAACTTATTTAACTAACAATTATTTTATTTAATTAAAAAAAATAATTTATCTATTTATTTATATGTTGTTGATCCTCTGTTTTTGTTTGTAAATTAAAGTGAATGCTTTCCTAAGGTTGAAGAAATTGATTCTAATTGCAGAACATCAAGACGTGCAAAAACATAATATATATTGAAGTAACAATAGTATCTATTAACTATTTAAAAAGGAAATTCTTATGTTATTTCTTTTAACCACAAATTTTACCAATAGTTTTAAGTTTCTATAAGTTAAATAAATTGGTTTAGTTAGCACTTAATAGAACAATTGATTTCTGTATTGATTTATGTGCTTTTTATCCATTCATTTCTATATTGCTTTGTTTAATTTATGTATTTATTTATTTATGTGTTTCTTATCTATTTATTTCTATGTTGCTTTTGTTTATTTGATATATTTTACCACAAATTTTACCAATTGTTATATTTTTAATTTTTTTTTTTAAATAAATAGATTTAGCTAACAGTTAATTTAAGTTTTAAAAAAATAAATAGATTTAACTAGCAATTAATTTACAAATTTAACTGAATAATTTGTTTATCGATTTATTCATTTGTTGCTTCTATTTTTGTTTATAAAATTGAAAAAATTTCTTATAGAATTTAAAATGCAAAAAAACATCTTAGAAACACTCATGTGCATATTTGAAACCACGCTCCTCTTTTCGCTAGCTTGGATTAGCTCAAACTTGTGATTAGGCTGATGGTGATGCTTTGAAAATGGTTTTCAAATAATAACGATGATAATTATTCTTTGCAATGAATATCCCAAGCCCAAAAGACTCAAGGATGGAGAAATGAAGCAATCCACCTATGTATGCCAAAGGTTCTAAACATATTCCAAAGGTCCTGAACTAGAAGTTGTACCTAAAGTTGTACCTAACCATCTTGCCCATCACCTATTTGCAATTGATAGTAGCCTAACTTAAGTTGGACCTAGTGAAAAATCCATCTTGCTTTTGTATTGTTCTTGTCACCTGTTTGATTGATAACCATCCAACTTAAATTGGACCTGGTGAAAAAAACCCAACATGATGAGAGGGAATTTCACTTTATATTTCTCAAAAAACTAAAATTAGCAATAAAGGATTTGTGCCTGAGCTTGGGATATGGAGGACCAACATTTGATACTAGGGCCTGTCATTTGTTCCAAGGATGAGTTGTTCCTTCCATTCGGGGGTTGATTGTGAGTCATTTTTCTGTGTCATTTGTTTCGAGCTTCTCATCTCATGTGGGGTTTGATTCAAAGACATTTTTGCATCGTAGTAGCAAGTGGTTAAAGTGTTTGGCACGTGGTTGAAGTGTTTCCTTAATAATACAACACAAGTTTATGAGCATTGGCACATGGTTGAAGAGTTTTCTTAAATAATGCAACACATAATTGTGAGCATTGGTGCGTCCTTTGATATAACTGCATTGTATTCGGCTGCCACCTAACTTCACCATATTCCAACAAAGAATAACAACATTCTCTGGTGAACATCCACTTGTAGGTTCACCATATTCCAACAACATACTTTGGGGTTTGGTGTTGTACCACACATAACAAACCCCTATTAAATTTTATGTATGATTCTATTATATAAAACTTTTAATTTTTTTATTAACAGTATTGTGTGCATTATTTTAATTAAAAAATTATTAAATTGGTATTCTTTCTTTTCCTCATTTTTGTATGTTATACTATGGAATTTAAGAATATATATATATATATTAGATTACTATTTTTCCTCTTCATCATTTCTATGTCATTTTATGAAACTTGCATTCGAAACCGTGCGGTTTTGGTCTGGGATTCTAATCACGAAAATCATTTTCTAATCTTAGAAAATAAAAATCTGACATTTCTTCATAATTCATGAATAATTATTATTATTATTATTATTATGGTTTTGATCTTTCTATTTAACTTGTTGCTATGATCTGGTTCATCATCTTGTCCTAACAATGAACCACACTTGTTGGTTCATCTTCTCTTGACGAAGAACCATACTTGTTGGTTCAAACGTGTCGACAAATAAATTTTGATGATTTGGTTCATCATCTTGTCCTAACGATGAACCACACTTGTTGGTTGGAAACGCGTCGAAAAATGAATTTTGATTTGATTATGGTAAAAAACATGTCTTAATAAATATGTAAAAATATTTACAAATTTCTCTATAATCTATAATATTAAATAAAAATATTTAATTATGTCGATAGACATGTCCATTTTGGAATAGGGCTTTTATAATTTTAATTTAATTATCAATAAATTTTTTTGGGCATGTGGTATTGATAAAACATATCATATAAACAAGTGCCTTTTAAAATGAGTTATGATTTTTTTGACATATGGTATTGATAAATCATGATATTGTAACCAAACTTATTTATAAATTAAAAAATTTCATAAGAAAAAATTATCTTTTTTTAAATGCATATGTTTAATTTATATATTAATTTTGTATCATTATAAATAATATATATATTTTTAATAAAATTATAATTTAGTTAATTCTTATTTTTTAATTTTAGTATAAAAATTTTAAAATTAAAAAACAATTAAATCAATTAAAAACAAAAACTTATTTTTAATATAAAAAACAAAAGTAAAAAGAAAAGAATTGATGAATTCGAAGAAGATGGAGCCTGCAGCTAGGGTTTATAGAGATCTCTATTTTTGTCATTGATCAATTGGAGATGGCCAGAGTATATTGTGGTTTGTAGAGTAGGCTGAGATAGACGACCAGTTCCCTATAACAGAAAGGGTGGCATGCCTCTGGTTTCTTGCCTATGGCGGTCGTGAGTCTGCACAGGGTAGGAGAAGGATGCTTCGACTAGCAAAAGTGGAGAACATACTCCCTAACAATAATGGCCAACGGCGAATCTGTGAAAACAATGGTGAGACCGAGTTTTTTTATCTTTGTATTTTTTTATCAACATGAGAACACGCTCGTGTTTTTAATGGTTGTTGTCGTTGCAGGTTATGAGGACGTGCCATATAGAGAAGAAGGGCATCGATTGGAAGACAATCCTCACTTTTTCCTTCGCTGCAACGTTTGCATATGGACTTGGAAATAAGATTCTGCATCTGATGATCACTTTAGTGATGGGGATCAGCCAAAATGATTTTTCTTGACATTGACGATGACAAGAAAAAATCCCAGATCTTCCCTTAGATTGCAAGATCTCAGAAGGAGGTTTTTGGATTGAAGGTGGAAGGAAGGGTGACGGACTGGTTTCGCAGAGGGTTCTAGGGTTTAACTAAGATAGTGACAGAGGGCATCAGGCACCCATTGAGGCCCGGGGAGGAGGGAGCTCCACTCCCTCCTACAGTAATGTGGTTTCAAACAAAGGAAGAGGAGAGAATAAGAAAAAACCTCCACAACCCTTGGAGGTCAAGACAAAAAACACTGAAACTCAGAAGGCGGAAGGTAGCAAAACCCATGCAGATCAAGGGGCCTACGAAGAAGACCGACAAGAGGAGAAAGTGGAAGACAGAGATCAGGGAATAGAGAACAGAGCCAATATGGAGCCCTGTAAACCCAAGGCCATAACTAAACCTTGGGTTATTCTGAATGATCCAGCTCTGCAAGCGCACAGGGATCACATGGCAAACTATGCTATCATTTTCAAATTTATGGGAATCTGGTCGTAAGAGAAAGCGTAGTATACCTGGATAAAATACAACTAGAAACCAAAGGGGGATTTAAATATACATTTTGGATCCAAAGGCTTTTTTTACAGTGGTGTTCACGAACATGGAAGACAGAGACATGATTTTTGAAGGAGGACCATACTTATTTGCAGCTGTTGGTTTCTATATGTGACCATGGACGATGAACTTTGTGCCAGAACAATAAACCTTCACTTCGGTACCGGTATGGATTAGACTCTATTCCTTACCTTTAGATTACTGGATGCCAGAGTCTTTAAAAGCTATAGGCAATAAATTAGGTCATTTCTTAAAAATTTCAGAGGCAATTCTACGGGGAAATACACCTCCTATGCCCGTATATGTGTGGAGATGGACCTATCAGGAGCCCTTCCTGATGAGGTCATTCTAGAAGTCTATGATGAGGAATGGGTTCAAATAGTTGACTATGAACATATCCCGTTCAGATGTCACAAATGTCATGAGCATGGGCACCTATCTAGAGATTGTCCTCTTGATAGAAGGGGGGAAAACCTAAACACCAATAAAGGGAAAGACCAGACAGGTTTCACCAAAGTAGGAGGAAAAGGAAAAGGAGGGGGAAGGAAGACACAAAAGAACCCTATTGCAAATGATAACAAAACAAGAAGTTACAAGAGTTTTGAGATCTTAGGAGAAAAAGAAGTAGATGGAGGTGATCAAGAGAGTACAGAGAATCAGTCAACAAGGGGGAAAGGAAAAGAGACCGACATGGAGTTCACTCGAGAACAGAATGAACACACGAATGACCCTTTGAGTACCATGGAAATAGAAAAAGACCAAGAAATGACTCAAAGTGAAAGTGGTACAGAGGACCAAGACTTACAGGAGATCCTAGAAAGGGAGAACCTAGAGCTGGAAAAGTTCCTAGAACAAGGAGGAAACTTGGGAATAAACTCCATCCCTCAGGAGGATGTGGACAAGGTACAATAGATATTCCTTAACAAGTCACATAAAATAGCTGCAGGAGTCAAAAGAGGACATGATAACTAGGAAAAAACAGGAACTTCCTCAATAGGATTAATAACAGGAAAACTGACAAAAAATCCAGGTAAAAGGAGGGGAAGAAAAAGACAGAAAGAACTACTGCTGGAATGTGGCAAACTCATGATTGACTCAAGAAGGTTGAAAGATCTTTCCATTTACTCCTTTAAAACCCCACCTCAATGAAAATCAGAACCTGGAACATTAGAGGACTAGGGAGCAGAAGAAAACAAAGGAACCTAGGTAACAGGGTCAGAGAGGAAAAACCTGACATAGTATTCATACAGGAAACAAAATGCTCAGTGGAGAAGATCCGCGAGAAACATAGCAAATGGTTAAATAGATATGAATACCTTGAAGTTAAGGCAAATAAATCTGTTGATGGCATTATCACTCTATGGGATCCACAGAAATTTGGTGTGATTGATGCGGAGGCATCCAGACATCACCTTTCTTTGGTTTTCCAATTGATGGGTGATAGACAATGTTACATGATCACCAATGTCTATGGTCTACAGCCAATGGAGGACAAACTTCAACTCCTCACAACACGGGAGGATTTGAAGAAGAGATACCCAGCTCTACCCTAGATTCTTGGAGGAGATTTTAACATGACAAAATCACTCATGGAAAAGAAAGGAGGAACTAGAACACTTGGTAGAGATTCAGTTGCCTTCCAGAACTTCATCACCAATATGAAATTGGTTGATATGGAAACAAGCAATAGAATCTACACTTGGAATAACAAAAGAGGGGGCCATACGCAAGTAGCCTCAAAATTGGACAGGTTCGTTGTTTCAAAGGAACTTCTTCTCATGGGAAACAACATTACTGCGCGCATACTACCTTTTGGAGGTTCAGATCACTAGCCTATACAATTGGAAGCTTCTTTTTTTTAGTAAACCAAGGAACTCCCCCTTCAGATTTGAGAATGCTTGGCTCACACACTCAGATTTCCTCACAAACATTGAAAAAATGTTGGAAGGAAGAACTTCACCTTCAAGGTACAAAGATGTTCCTTCTACACTACATGCTCAAACACATTAAAGGCAGACTCAAAGAGTGGAATAAAAATGAATTTGGTAATATCTTCAAAGCTAAAGGAGATGTGGAAAAGAAACTAAAGGAAATAAACCATATTCTTATCAAAAAAGGCTATACAGATGAAAGGAAAGAGATGCCAGTGTCACTCCAGCAGGAATGGGATAACAGATGTCTTCAAGAGGAAATATTCTGGAGACAGAAATCCAGAGTTCAATGGACTAAAGAAGGGGAGAGAAACACCAAATTCTTTCACAGATCCACCATAGCTCACAAAAACAACAATAGAATTGTGAAACTTAAAGATCGGCATGGAATAGAAAGAAACACTCATGAAGAGATGGAGAAGGTTCTAGTCCAGCATTTTCATAAAATTGTTGAGGAAACCTCGGAAGACAAAACCCAGTTTACGAAAAAAATTTCTCAGTATATTCCTAAACTGGTTACTAGAGAAGATAATTACAATCTCAATAGACCAGTTACAGAGGAAGAAATGGAGGAAGTCGTTAAAGAGATGCACAATGGGAAAGCACTAGGCCCGGATGGCTTCAATGTGGACTTTTTCAAAGCTTGTTGGAGGATAGTTAAACTAGATATCCTGAAGGTAGTGGAAGACTCTCGACGTTTTAAGACAGTCTTAAAGGTGCTCAATGAATCTTTCATAGCCTTAATCCCCAAACAGGAAAAGGCCACCTCTCCAGGTAGATTTAGATCTATAGCACTATGAAATGTGGTATGCAAAATAATATCCAAAGTAATTGCCAACCATCTCAAACCACTCCTCCCTACCCTAGTGTTAGAGGAGCAAACAGGCTATGTGGAAGGGAGACAAATTCTAGATAACATAATTCAAGCACATGAAATAGTTCATTCACTCAACACCAATAAACAGGCAGGAATGATAATTCAGCTGGACATAGCAAAGGCATATGACAAACTTAGCTGGTCGCACATAAGAGCAATATTAAAAGCCTATGGCTTTGATTACAATTGGATTAAATGGGTTATGGCGCTAGTCACCACCGCCAGTTGTTCAATTCTTCTCAATGGCTCTCCCTCTAAAACCTTCAAGCCTTCTAGAGGTCTCAGGCAAGGCAATCCTCTTTCTCCTTTCCCTTTCATTATAATGATGGAAAGGTTAGGAAGAGAAATCAAAGCTGCTAAGGAGGAAGGGAGAATTCAGGGTCTGAGACTCACTCAAGGTGGGGACACATCAACAATTTGTGGATGATACTATGCTTCAAGGCACACCCACTGTCAAGGAAACCAAAGCATTCAAGCAGATTCTGAGTGAGTTTGTTAGGGTAGAAGGCACAGAGGTAAGTCTTACTACATCAAATATTTTCTTTTTCAATACAGATATTTCAATACAAAGAAATCTTTCCAGAATTTTGGGCTTTGAAAGGGGGTCACTGCCTGTGTAGTACCTTGGAGTTCCCCTCACCGACAAACCGCTACACAAGGATATCTAGGAGCCTGTTCTTAATAAGATAAAAGATAAGATTAGCAAATGGACAAATAGAGCATTGAATCTAGCAGGGAGACTGATTCTAACTAAGGCTATCCTCCAAAGTATCCCTATCTATATGCTTTCAGCATTCTGGCACCAACTAGTGCAATTACTAATATAAGAAATATTCAAAAAGACTTTCTTTGGGGGAAAGGTAAATAAAATAAGAAATGGGCCCTTGTGGCATGGGACAAGGTATGCAAACCTAAGTCGCATGGTGGTTTGGGTCTTCATGACCAAGGAATTCTTAACAAAGTTCTTGGAGCCAAAATCTGGTGGAGATGACTAAAGGAAATACAAGCCCCCTGAGCAAAACTATGGAAGCAAAAATATGCAAGAGGGTGGCAGGAGAAGAACCTCATTAGAATGACAGGACAAGTTAAAGGTTCTGCAATATGGAATAGGGCATGGAAGAACATGGCCCTAGTCCAAAATCACAGTTTCTGGGAGATAAGAAATGGAAATCTGTCTTGGTTCTGGGAGGATAATTGGCAGCAGGAGGACAATCTCCGAAGTGAAGAATTAGCAGACATTCACACCGATACCATGAACAAAGGATTAAGGTGGGTACGTGACTATTGGGACTAATCAAGAAATAATGAGAAATGGAGAAAATGGAAACTTCCAGACTACAGTGGAATGGGCATGTTGCACACTCAAGCTATAGCCCTTAAAGGTCTTTTAGACAAAAGGCAAATCTTGACCTCAACCTTGGACGATCAAATAAGATGGGGAAAGAACAAGGCAGGTCTCTTCAACCTTAAGGAGGTAAAAATGATAGATTCAGGGCTTAACCTTCGAAACATTGATAAGACATGGAAATAAATCTGGGATAATCCTCATTGGATGAAAGTTAAACTGTTCAAGTGGCTATTTCAACAGGGCAAGATTCTGACATGGGATAACCTAAGAAAAAGAGGCTTTGTTGGCCCCTCAAGATTTCATTTATGTAGACAACAGGAAGAAACTACAAATCATCTCCTGAATAGATGCACTTTCACTACAATACTTTGGAATTGGGTGGGAGAAGCCTTCGAGAAGACAGATAGAAATGTAAATGACATCATCGCTACTTTGAAAAAACGGCGGAATTTTTTTTTAGATAATGAGATCATTAACTCTGCTTGGATGATGGTCCTAGGATTCACAATCTAGAATGTTTGGAAGGAGCGCAAGAACAAGATTTTCAAGGATAAAGTGAGTCTGATGAGCAGTATCCTTAAGCTAATCCTTAAACAACTCAAAGAGATTATTCACATCCTGGGAGGTGGAGCCACTAGCAAACCCACCGGACATAGAGAGGCCAGAATATTGAAGAAGTTAGAGCTCAAGGTTCATCCCCCTCAAGGTTCTATGCAGATCAACAAGAATACCTCAGCAGAAAAGGCTTCATGGCAACCCCCTTCACATGGCTTTTTAAAATTTAACATTGATGGGGCATCAAAAGGGAATCTAGGAGAAGCTAGATATGGAGGGGTTATGAGGGATGAAGAAGGAAACATACAAATCATCTTCCATAGTTATCTAGGAAAAGCTACCAACAATATGGCTGAGCTCATGGCGATGGAATTATGCCTGGAAATACTGCTCAAGTACAACATTCACAATGTCATCATTGAGGCTGACTTGGAATTAGTCATTAACTCAGTGAAGAGGATAAATGTTGGTGCTGCACCAGAGAAAATCTCAGGACATTGGTGGTTTCTGCAATTCTACCAAAGAATCCAAGCACACTTAAGAATGCTGAGAACTCTTAGGTTGGTGCACGTCCACAGGGAAGCCAACAAAATTGCAGACTGGATTGCCAATGAGGGGGTTCAAAACAAGCATATCGACTTGTGTTGCTGGTGGGAGGAGGTAATGGATGACAGGTTGAAGGAGAAATGCTCATCTCAAGCCCTCAGCGACAGACAACAGTATCAGGAAAAATCAAGAGAAAGAATTTTACTTTATGAAAACGATGGATAAGTTCACTTCAGATGGCCCATCAGTGAAGATGCATTGTCGGTTTTCTAAGGGAGCTTCCAGAAACAGAGGCAGATATCTATTCACAGGAGGAATGATTCCATGGAAGATGAAGGCGTTAAAGGAAGAGATTACTGGGGTCAAAAACTGCTCGAGACATACCACCTGCTTCGGGAAACCTCTGTCCCAGGAGAAGTTTTCCTGGAAGACAAGCGATGCCATTCAGCAGGAGACGCGTGGAGGTGAACGGACAATGATTACCGCCTTCATCGCTGGGTATCTAATGAGTAATTGTGTGGTCTGATTTGGTCTGTGGTCGTCAGATCTAGAGAAGGAAGATCATTGGCCACCTTTTGGTGTGCAAGTTTGTGGGGCCAAAAGGATAAAACCACTTATGCTTTACCACCTTCATTAGGCGCCTTCCAGACCAAAGACGGTTTTAATGAAAAGCCAGTGATTCGACTCAGGAAGCAACACATGGCGGAGGACAAAAAAAGCAAACCACCTTCATTGTGAGGTATTCAGCGGGCTTTTTAAGCCGCACAATATGAACTCCAGTCGTTGGATCAGAGGGAAAGGATCAACGACTAGCATTGATTATGAAACTTTAGGGTTTTTCACGAGCAGTTATGTGGGCCGCTTTGGTCTGTGGTCGTCAAATCTGGAGAGGGAAGATCAATAGTCACCTTTTGGTGTGCATGTTGGTGGGGCCGAAAGGATAAAACCACCAATGGTTTACCACCCTCATCAGGCGCCTTCCAAACCAAAGACGGTATTAAGGAAAAGCTAGCGATTCCACTCAGGAAGCAACACGAGGCAGAGGACCGAAAAAGCAAACTGCCTTCATCGCGTGGTATTTAGTGGGCTTTTTAAGCAGCGCGATATGGACTACAGTCGTTGGATTAGAAGGATGAGATCAACGGTCAGCGTTGATCGGGCAACTTTAGTTTTTTTTTAAAACTGTGCCCTTGCACGGGTTGAATCTTAATCGTCGGATTGTTAGATGATAACTCTCCGGTCGGTTTTGGGCAATCTAGACCTTGTCTCGGTCTGATTTTTTGAGGTTTTTTTCGGGCACTTAGGGTATTTCCCCTCTCCTTTGTAGGAGTTTGTGCCTCTTGCCATTTGTTGTAACATGTGTAAAATATTTTTTTACCTAAGTTAATAGAAGGACCATCTCTTGCTTAAGCAAAAAAAAGAAAGATTTCAAAAGGAAAAATCAAATCTGAAGGAGCCCTTTCGGATCTTTGTTAAAACCCTAAAAAGGAACACGATTCGTTTTTGGGTTTTTGGAAATGATCATGTTATAGTTTTAAAACGGAAAATAAGGCATCGGACTAGGCATTCTTTTGTCGTTGCAATGCCTGTTATATGAAGGGAAACAACTAAAGTATTTTTCTTCATTGCAACGCTATAGTATCTCAAGGAACTGCACCATTGTCATGGTTGTGAGAATATGTGATGGAGCTACATTGTAATAAAAAAATCAAGAGGCCTTAAGATTTCATAAAGAAGTTGAGATCCAGAAACTTCATGGGTGGAGTTTCAGGCTTTAGAAACCTTAATAGATCAGTGTTATTTAAAGATGTGGTGAAAGGGAAGGCTTTCAAGAAGGATTTTATTTTTGTGAACCATATTCAAAATGTGCCACTACTATACATTGTCCAACAAATGGAACAAGTTCCATCTATGGAAGTTAAAAACACAAAAGTAAACTTGCTTTTCTCTTATATTCAATCATTTTCTATAATATGCAGGGATTCAATTTTTAGCTATAATATGCAAGTTTAATGGTTTTTTTCTAAGGTTTGAAGATATACACCAATGGACACCCAACTGTAACATCTACTTATGTTCACAAGGTTTTTTCATTGTTGAATTTGAAACACAAAAAGATCTAAAGAGAGCCTTAAATAATGGGCCATGGTTTTGGGGTAGAGTAGGGCTCTTTATTACCCCATGGTTTCCATATTTAGACGCCACAAGTATGGTGGTCACAATAATGCCAATTTGGATGAGATTATCAAGCCTCCCTCTTCCTTTCTAGCATCATCAAGTGATAGAAGATATTGGAAATACGCATGGTGGTCACAACAATGCCAATTTGGATAAGATTACCAAACCTCCCTCTTCCTTTCTAGCATCATCAAGTGATAGAAGATATTGGAAATACGCATGGTGGTCACAACAATGCCAATTTGGATGAGATTACCAAACCTCCCTCTTCCTTTCTAGCATCATCAAGTGATAGAAGATGTTGGAAATATCCCCGCAAAATTCAAAAAGATGGATCTTGATAGAACAGTAAAAGGAATCTTCACTTTTGCCTGAATTTGTGTAGAGATTAGCGTCGGTAAAGGTACATGACAGCATCCATCTGAAACACAAAAACTTTTAATGGACCCAAGTATCAAATTATAAGAACATGACATTTAGATGTAGAATGTGTTTTCAAACGGGACATCTACAGATCCCAAAAAATATCCCAAAAAGAAAAAGATGCAGACCCATAATCCAAATGGTTGTCAAGTATTTGACCATCTCTCTTTTGTGAAAGAAGAAGAAGAGAACGTGGAGGAAAACCCAACTAAGGATGCACGAGCACAAAATGGTAATCAAGCAGACAAAGGGATGTTGACTAGTCAAGAATCGAGATCCACGTCCAGAAAGATACTGAACTAATAGAGATCAAAGAAATTGAACAACAAAAAGAGGAAACACTCAACAAAGAGAGCATGGTGGATATAAAGAGAACTCATGTATGTGAGAGCCCTGACTCATACAAAGAAGTCTCTATGCAAACAATAGGAAATGAATTGGCCATGGTAACAGTTGAACCACACTCAACAAAGAGAGCATGTAGGGTATAAAGAGAACTCATGTATGTGAGAGCCTGACTCATACAAAGAAGTCCCTATGCAAATAATAGGAAATGAAGAGCATGGGGGGTATAAAAAGAACTCATGTATGTGAGAGCCCTGACTCGTACAAAGAAGTCCCTATGAAAATAATAGGAAATGAATTGGCCATGGTAACAGTTGAACCTAGCAAGCAGGTAAAAAGAAAGGCAAAAATGGGAAGTTAAGTGATTTTTATCACACTTAACCCAAGCAAACTTTATGTAAATTTTATTTTTTCTTTTTATTGTTCATCAGCCAAAAGGTTGACATGGATGAACGCTTAACAACATCTGCATGTAATTTTCTTCCTTGTTTTTGAGGTTGAATAAAATTACGATTTTTTCCTAAAAAAAAAAACAAAAATAGTGATATATTAAAAAATTAAATATTTACTTATGTAATTAAAATTTATTTTTATTGTCCATTGGGTCTTGGTTAGACTGTGATTGGGTCCTTTGTTAAGGCACTTCTTTATGTGAACTCACCGATTTTTTTCCTAGAAAAAATAAAAATAAAAGTAATATATTAACTAATTAAATATTTACTTATGTAATTAAAATTTAATTTTTATTGTCCATTGGGTCTTGGTTAGACTTTGATTGGGTCCTTTGTTAAGGCACTTCTTGATGTGAAGTCACCGTTTCAATTCCCTGCCTCGATCTGCGTGATATATGGACATGATGAAGATGTAAGTCCCACGAGCTTACAATATATATATATATATATATATATTATATATATATATATATAATTGGTAAAGAGAATTGAAATATTATTTTTAAAACAGTGATTAAGTAGCAATCAAATTGGAAATAGAGGAAAAATTATAAATAATAAATAATAAAAACAACAAACTTTACCACAATAAAAATAAATAAATAAATTTTAAAATAATAAAAAAAATTGATTTACCAAGAAGTGGCACGAGCGGGAGGGGTTATCTTTTGCCGCGACAAAAAACATGAGATTCAATATGCTTGGGGTCTGGGAGTTGCATCCAATAATTAGGCAAAATTTCTTGCTCTTTGGAAATGCTTAGAGCTAGCAATTGCAAGGAAAAAGCCAAAAATTATGTTGTTTAGAGACTCATTGATTGTAATACGGTGGGTTTGGGAAGTAAAAGGATCACAGTTAAGAAGTTTGTCCCCCATATTACAAAGAATTGTCAATTACTTGCATGAATTCAAACAAATAGAATGCTTCCACATTTTCAGGGATCTAACTTCTAAAGTGGATGCATTGGCAAATAATGGGACCAAACTGGACCAAGAGTCCTTAGAATTGGGCAATAGACCCCCAATAAACTCCCCATTGTCATGATGTGTTTCTTCCAACCATGTGGCATTAAAGCTTTATATAAAGGCTTAAAGCATCATCAAATTGAGAATAAGCATGGGGAGACAGAGGTGTAGGCATATGTTAAGGTTTTAACCCATCTCCCAATGAAGGGAATAATGGATTGGTGACAGATAATTAATCACTAGCACTAGAAACCATCAAATTGGTTCCCCTACCCAAATCACAATTACATTTGGCATATAATCTCTGCTCAGCATGTGCATAGGTGTCTAGAGTTCTTATTAATCTACCATGGCAAGTGGAATTCTAAAGCGGTGAGAAGAATGGAGTTGATTTCACATTTAATTCGTCTCAGGTTGGCATTAATCCTTCATCCCCTCCATATTAGCTTGCAATTTTTGCAAGGAATTCGAAGTAAATCTAGAATGTCGACTATGCTGCTATGCAATTAAATGCTACAAGGAGGATGAACGATGGTCGAGGAGGACATAACACGCTTGGTGTCAAGCTCATGAGAGTACACATAATGTTGAGTGCCCACCATCCTAATCTACACAGGTGTTGATGGTGCTGGACCCGCGAACATGTAAGGGGATCTCCCCGGTAAGAAGTCCCAATTAGACCTCAGACCATTTGGTGTAGGAGTCCCAACAGTGGGTCGTAAAGCAATGCCTTGACTGCGATCTCATACAAAGGCAAGTAAGATATCTCTGTCAGTAGCAAGGGTGTGACTGCTCCAGTGAGTCAAGGTATATGAGAGGTTCTAACACAGGTGGGTTGAGATGAGGGTGAAGGTGAGTTCCAGGTTGAAAGGGATTAGTCCCAACTCAGCTAGGAACACACAACGCACAGGACATACACAGCTTCCGGTGGAGCAGTCCACTCAGATGCGGTAGTCACAACATACAAGGTAAGATAACACGTACAACACTCACAGATTAGTCAGAATGAATGCAACAGTTGTTATAGCAAGGGTCATGTAAAAGGTTTGTCTGATGTCCAGCAAAGTAGTCGACACAAACGGGACAACATTAACAACATATACAACACATTTCACATTACAAATAATGAATTAGTTTAGATGTAGAACACAGGTTAAAGCAACATGCATTATAGGTGTTAAAGATCAATCTTACAATAGATACAATACATGTGTGAAAACGTGTTGGCTCTTATTACATAAAGAAGTGTAAGTTCCAATCATAGAATACATCCATGTAAACCCGCTAGCCTCAACAGTGGAATGTTACAGCCACATCTGCCTGCTCCTCCAAAGACATGAACTAGCTCCGTGCAGTGGAGAAGCCAAGGTGCATTACAATATTGTCCAAGCTCTTTCCAAGATAGTCTTATTAGAAGCTTGGCTGACCAAAAGCCTCTACAATGAATTATGAGGGACTATTTATAGAAAAGGGTAGGGTGACCCTTGACATTCCCCTTTGTGACAGTTCAACTACCCTCATGACTCTTCACCTACTCTATCACTGTTACATCCAACTATTGACACTTGACTTACACTTGACATGACTCAACATTACAATGCACATGTACTCATGTGAGACAACATGGCTTGAGCAAGCCTTGCAAGACATCACTGATACTCGGTCTGCTGTGATGAGGCCAACTCTTTGACATGCTTGTGATGGTGAAAGTGGTGAGTTTATGCCAAGCTTGATCGTCCGTGATGGTGTGTATGCAACTCATGGTGACATCTTACTAAAGCGAACTCTTGCATTCGTTGCAACCGGTGCATTTATTCGCCCCCTTCATCCAACTCATCTGCTAACATGCGCATGGTCTTCTTGGGTGCGGCTAAACCGGTAACACACTAATGCATAGTGTTCGTGCTGGTCTTTAAGTGTGTGTTGGTGGTCATGTGCATCAACTTGCTGAAGTACATGTTCAACTCCAGCTGGACTTGCTTCTTGTCTTCGCCTTGATGAGTGTGTTGAATGGGTTGGATTGCATGCGTTGGCACAATGACATGCATGCTATTGAATCCCTTACATGCGATCAACAACATTGTTCACCATGTCTACTCCATGTCAGTTGTTGGGATGGATCTTTAACTTATACGGGTGTAGTTTCATCCGTGAGTGAACGTTGCACCCACTGTTGTTCCTGTTCCATTCTTTGTCTTCATGCAATCTTCATGTCGCATCGTCACCTCATAGCCTGAGTCTCAAAAGTTTCTTTCATTATCAATGGATATGCTTGATTTTGCAACTTTGTTCCATCTCTATGTTGTCAACAACCTTTCTCTTGCATTCATTACATCCATTGTATTTGATGTGTTCGCTGCGTTCAATATGTTGCCTTCAGTTGTTGTTCATGATGTTGCTTGTTGTGATATCTTGATGTTCTTATTTATGAACAGCTTGACATCTTCGTAAGTAGGCAAGCTCATAGACATTTGATCAACTACATCTCCAGGTGTGCTCTAAATGGTGTCTTTAACTTCGCTCTCTTGGAAACCATTGTACCTGCACTATTGAGAGGCAGATGAACACCTGCAATACCTAGATACATGGAAACACTCATGGAAAGCAATTTGTCAGTTGAAAACCAAAATGGACTTGAGAACTAAATTGCAACATACCTATGTGACTAATCATGAAGGTTACGCAATTTCGGCCAGGAGGTTGGGAGACTGACTACCAAGACTGCACAAGGCATAGTCTGGGCTGCTGGGAGACTGACTGACTACTAAAACTGCGCAATGCACAATCCAGTCTGGCTGTTGACTATTGGAATTGCACAATTCGCAATCTCAACTAGCAATGGTTGTAGGCTCAGTGACTGCATTACACAATTTTCTTAGCTAGCAGTCACTGTCCCTCAGGATTGCGCAAAGCAGGCCTGGGGAACAGTTGTTGGGCTGAAATGCGCATTTCTAGAGAGGAAGGTAGAGCCTTCCCTCTCAGGATTGTGCAATGTTGTCTTGGTGAGGCTCTTGGTGGGGTAGAGTCCGGGCCAAGGTTGGCCAGACTTGTCGAAGGGCAACTACAAGTGAATGTGAGTATGAATGCATGCTCATACTGAGTGTAAGCATAATTGAATGATCATGCATGCAAATGGTGAATGACATGTTCAGAAAATGGAACAACATGCATGTGGGTGAGGCAAGTCGCCGAATTGATGATCGTTCGCGAAAAACAGTTTCATGCATGTGACAACAGTGAGATGTTGACGAAAATTGAAATGGTGCTAGGACAAGCTAATATACATGTAAACGACAACAAGCGTTCAAAGAAATCAAGCAAACAATACTCCTACAAGCGAAAACACAAAAAGAAACAAAATGCAACACAAGGCATGGAAAGCGGGCCTACCCCAAAACAACTGATTTGAATGTGCCGACTGCACCTAGATGTGATGTGGGATGTCAGAGCTGCAAGGTTGATGGGAGGAATGAGCTCTGCAGTGTCCAATTGATGAGTTTTGATAACATCGAGGTTGTGACGCGCATGCCACAAATCTAGGGAAAGCGACACTTGATGGGAGATTTTTGAAGTGATCCTTGCATGTAACCTCCAACTGCTAGAAAAAGATCCTTGAAACAAGGGATGCCTTTGCACGCTGCCTTGGGAGAAGCATCCCATGCATGCAAGCCAGTTTTGCTCGGTCCGGGAGGAAACCAGTCAACTCAGCTACACATGCAAGAGACTGCTCGACTGCTGGGAGAAAATGCACATTTCTGGCTGGGAGCTAAGCTAGCTGCCTAGGAGATTTGCACAATTTCTGGGCAGAGCAGCTAACTGTTGCCCAGATTTGCGCAAATTTTGGGCTGAGCAGCCCTGCTAGGGAAAATGCGCAATTCCTACTAGGAGTGTTGCCTAGCAAAATTGCACAATCTTGGAGCCCAACAGGTTACTAGACAGGATTGCGCAATTTCTGGAGGGAAGGTTGGTTTCCCTCCAAAAATGCACAATTTTCTTGGGGAAGCTGCTCAGCCTGCAGCTGGATCAAGTCCAGGTGAACAACCTGTGAGGGGAATGCATCAAGTTGTGATCGGCAGGCTGCATTTGCGCAAGCAAAACACTGAAGCTTGTGATCCTGATGAAGCAAGACAAGTTGTTGTGAAAGTTGGAAGGAAGGCTCCAAAACGAAGCTAAGGAAAAAATTTGGAGGGTGGTTGTAGCCACTACAACAGCAGGGTAATGATCGAAAGGAAATGTCGACAAGGTGTCATTTTTCTCAAGCCAACGTTGTCTTGGTTCTAAGTACCTACATCTGTGTGTTGAGACAATCATTCTCACCAGGGAGCCAAGTTACATCGCTTCGCAACCCTCCCATGGAGAACATAGGCACTTCATCCCTTGGAAATGAACAAGGGCATACAAGACAACTTCTGGAAAGGTTCTTGGAGGCACTAGAAGGAATTCTAAACGCTCTGAACAAGATGAATGAAATCGAGGAGAGGGAGAGGAAAACATTACAGTTGCTCATAAACACTAAACTCGAGTTGATGCAGAGCAAAATTGAAAGCTTCCAAGGAGAAGTCACGATAGAAGTGGCAGTCCTGAATTGCAAGATGGTTGAGGTTGCAGAAAACTACACCAGTGGAGCATAGATTGCACTAGCAGAGGTCAAACCCAACGCAAGTCCAACATGGAAAAAAGCAAGAAAGTCGAAGGTCTGAAGTGACAAGTTTGACTAGATGAAATCAAGCCTGAACGAGAGCCTGGAGCGACAAGCTAGTCATCCATCTTATAACTTCCCTTGTTAAATCATGTTTGATGCTATGAAGATTCATTTGTTTTTAGGGGTTTTCGCAGAGAATATGGTAGGCGCCTCTCTAGGATATTAGGCAAAATACTATAAGCATATGCTTTTAATTTTTTGGACAGTGGAATGTAGTATTATTATGGAATTGGTTGACACATGTAAGGGTTCTGGCCCATAAACCAATCTCTCTTTTTAAAAGGAAAATCTTAATTGTTCCTTTGAAAAAAAAAAATATCGGCCAATAGGGCTTAGAATAGATAGTGACAAGGTGCTCTGTTAAGACAGTCTATGGTGAAAAGGTCATCAGTTCGAAACTTCGTAAGTAAAAATCCACGCATGCTAAGAGTTAGTGTGCCACATGCCAGATGTGATCCTCAGGTGATTTTGATGGCTTAAATTCCCCTAGATCACGTCTACTCAAACCACAAATTAGACGAGTTGGTATACCACATGCCAAATGCGATCCTCAAGTGATTTTGATAGCTTAGATGCCCTTAGATCACATCTACTCAAACTACAAATCAAATTAGACATGTAAGTTATCTCAAAACTCACATTACCATAATTTACCAATATATAATATTTATTAAATATATAATTAAAACATAAATTAATACGAAAGCAATGAAAATTTAATTACCTTATATTGCCAAAAACAAAAAACAAAAAACAAAAAAAACTTCCATGAAAAATTGTTTATCCTTTATCCGGACCTCCCAGTTTAGTTTACAGTCAAACATGGTAAGTGAATTAAGTGAATTTAGGTAAACATATCATAGTCATTTACGTTGGTATTTCTTATCAAATGTTACTTTGTAGCTTTTACTCACCTTTTAGCTTTCATTTTTTAATTTAGTGAGATTGCCGCTTTAACATAAAAAATTTCAAAAACATAAGATACACTGGATCGTATCGATATGCTTTATTCACACGCATTAAAGTATTGACTATTTCATGAGCTTTATATTAATCTGTCTATCTATCTTTATATTAAATTATCTTTAAAATTATATATTTACGAGTTTGATGTAAAACATTAATAAATACAATGATATCATAATACTGATGGATACTATTAACTTATGTAGGGTGATAGTTTTGAATAGCCTAAATATTATTGATTTTTTCCAATAAATCATCATTATTTATTTTTGTAATTAATGGTTATATGGGAGAATGGAAATACTTTGATAGGAGTGACAAGATGGGGTTTTAAGGATTATCATCTCATATAGTGAAGATATTTATGGAAGCTTATTTAACATATGAATATAATTATAGTCGAGCTTAAGAGTCTTTTTTCATGATTATGGAGAAGATCAAGGTTTTTAGGTAAGATGGTATTAAAAATATCAAGTTTGTTTAGCTTTGTTGCAATTTCTCTTGGTATTTTGGGTAAGTTTGCACTACATCTGGTCTCTCCATTTCATTAAGCATATGTCTATGATTTTCTTCAAAGTTCAATCCACAGGGCATCCTTCCTCATTTGGACTTCTTAACCCAACTCTTTGCTTTCTTTCTTGTTTCATTTTTCTCTTCAAGTTATTACTCTGAAATAGGCGTCAATAGCTCAAAACCTCCCTAATTTAACTCATGGGCTAGTGGGTTTTGTCTAGTTGGTTACTTCCATGGGCTCTTTACCCTACACACTTTGTCCCTTCCCCTCGCCCCTCAATCTAGTATACACTGTTTTATGACTTGGTTCTTCATGTAGTCATCATATAAGTTGAGGTTGAGGAGTCTCCTCCCGCACAAGAGCATAAGCACATGAAGAGGCCTTTACAACACACCATCAAGAGCACACCTCCAAGGCTACCAGAGAGGAAATAGAAATTGCAAAAATGAACTAAAAGTGGAAAAAAGATTTCTATCAGACATAGAAGTTGAATAAAACATAGGGAAGTGGATTCCAAACCTAGATAATACTAGCTCAGGACAAACCTGGCATATGCATACCATAGACTTCTACTAGCAAGTTAAACTATTTTAGGCAAATTCTTGGTAGAGAGAAGCAAAGCATAATAGGATATTCTTGTGTGCACGGATTCTTTGTAGCTACAAGTGACTAAGTTGGATCACAAGGTGACTACTCTTGCCAAGAAAGCAACGGACTTGGAATTCCTAGACAATAAGGAGGAGGAGGTTGAACCTTCAACCCAATAGGAAAATTCCTCCGCTGAATAAATGGGTAGGATATCTATTTATGTTTTTACATTTTAGTGTAGGCTATACAACCTTCTCATTAGCTCCAGTATTAGGCCCTTTATATATTTTCTAATAGTCTTAGACTATATGACTTACATGTTTCTGCAATTATAATCAAAATAATGATTTTCTCAAAGATATTATATATGCGTTATTGTCGCGGTTTCCCCATTGGTAGACAAATAACTACACAAATAATGTCCTTTGATTAAATTAATACAATGGTGTGAATAGCTTATAAAAAAATAATGATGGATATTATTCAACTTCATCCTCAAAGGAAAGTTACCTTACTCCTTTTGTAATTCTTATTTTGCAGGATTGCACTCTTACTTTGGTTGCTTCAACTTCTACTATTTTGAAACTTTGACAAACCTTGCGTCATCATTGGATTCATCATCTAAATATTTATATATGTCATCACTTGAATTCGATATTGATCCATAGGAAAGACATTGTGTATTTTTTTAGCAACTAGTTCCAGAAACTTCTTGAGCCATGTCTCGTCCATTTTGACAACCTCATCATTGTGTTTAGAGCCCTCCTCACCCTTCATCCATGTATTGGAATTCCTACCAAGTGGTGCTTCTTAGAAATATTTTGGGAAAAGTTGCAAGAGGGAAGAACTTGGATTGATACCTTCTATGAGGGATTTTATTGTTGGATTGATGATTTGTCATGGCATTATTTGAGTAATAGTTTTAAGGGATTTATTGATTTGTTCATATATTAAGCAATATATAATATGTGCTTATGTATTTGATTACTTGATGATTATTGCCAACATTATGCTTTTCCTCTTACCACTCTTACCACTTGTGAATTTACCCTTTTAAACTTGTTTTTGCTTCACCATTTATTGTGAAGTAGTTTTGGAGGCTATTCTTAGTTGCATGTCTCTTCCTTAAAAACTACTTTTTTTCTTGATTATTTTCCATAGGGGATAATGTGATGGTCTTCAAAAGGTTTTAGTTTGCAAATGGGGTCTCTAATTAGAGTTTGTTGGCACCTTTTCTTGATTATAATTATCATTTTTAGTATTTCAATTGCCTTCCCATTAAACAACTCCAACTTCTTCATTTGTATTATATGTGAATAAATGAGAATGTAAATTACTTCCTACTCTCATTTTCCCAAGTTAAAAAGCTTGAGGAAAACCCCTGAATACTTCCCCTCATTTCAAGGATGGTGCCCAAAGTTTTCAGGGAACTAGGTTGGTCAACAATATGGCTCAGAGTAATTACAACAATATAATCATTATGAGCTCAACATGTCACTTGTAGGAAGTGAACCTAGATGGGCAGGATAACAATCATTTCTCCTGACCACCTGAGATAAACCCAATTGACTTACCTTTTACTCTTGCAATTGTGTCTTACTTTAATTGTAGTTTTGGTGTTTTCTTGCATTTTATATAGCAGTTTTATATCTTTGTAAGCTAACATGACTTTATGCTTAGAGTGCTTACATTGACAAGTAAAAAATTATTCCCTTTGGAGCATTTACTTCAGATATTCTTCAACTTAGAAACATTTAAGCATCTTGACTATTTCAATGCTTGACTTTCATGCCCCTGTTTTGTTTTCTAGCATCTAATATGCTAGTCTTAATTCATTAATCCATTTCCATAAACAATTCCTTACTCATTTAACATATTTGCTAAGAGTGAAGGAAGATGTAATTAAGGGAAAATCGCATGTGATGCCTCCTTCATTCTTTTTATCTCTAAGTATATCTTATAGGGGATTGTTAGTGCATGATTATTTATGCATCTTGTAATCATTGAAATTAAGCTTTGAAGTTATCAACACAAGGTTGGTGCACTTTGAATATTCTATATTTACCTTATCTTCCACTTGGCATGATCCCAAATTGTATGTAAACTTAACTTGGAGATTCTAACTAGGTGGCTTATCGAACTGCAAACAAATGAAGTAGTTAGCTTCGATTTAATTACTCTCTTTATTCGATCATCAAGTATCAAACATGGATATATTGTAGCATCAATGATTTTGATTAATGTAAGGAACAATAATACAAAATTGATGTTGTTCTAAGAAGGTTTCCTTCTTAGGGGGTTTTACCACGTAAATGATGATGTTCTTCCTCTAATCTTTATGTGAGATCATTCCTAGGCATTCAATCTTATGACCATCTCCAAATTGTTGTAGTTATGGGATTAACATTCATTAGTTTGTCAAAGGAAATTAGCTTGAGTGGTAGGGCACACATTTCGTGTCCCCAACTACATGGGTTCAAGTCTTCAGATACATTATGTTAAGTCGGCCTTAAAGGCATTTATGAAATTGTTGTTCTACTTGGTGAAATAGTGGAAGTCGTTTGTATGAAGTTACCAATTCCATCAAGGCATAATGTATTGATTCCTATTAAAAAAAAAACATTTGTTGGTTATGAGTCTAGAGGAAATGAATTAAGGCTTTGAAGGTCATGGGGATTAGGGATAGGAGTTAGTATGTTCCATATTTAGGAGTCAAGGGTTCAAGGTTAATTGGTTGGGGATTTATTTGAAAAAAAATAAACACTTCAAAAATGATCATTCTATGATTGTGACCAATAAATATGAATTAATTATTGAATTAATGGTGACTATAAGCCACCTTTATTAGTTTTGAGGGTAGTTCAAAAAACAATATGTCGATCCATTTCCTTGATTTCGTGTTCTCATAAGTGTCTAGTCCAATTACATGTGTGATCTCTCTGGACATGATCAATTCCATCATTTCAGGGAAAACATAATTTCACAAACAAAAATTAACATAATTTATTCATTCGGATCTTTCTATTTGAGAGAAAATTATACATACTTTTAGCAATAGTCATCCTACAACCATGATTATTAAATATGAACTCACTATTGAATTAACAATGTTCTAAGATATCATTATTATTTTTATAGTGCTTAAACATGTCACCATAAAACTAAATTAATTAATTAATTAATTAAAATTATACGTACTTTTACAAGCGATATTAGTCTTTGGGGTAGTTTTTAACTATCATTGTAGGCACTTTGGGGGTAGTCTTGAACTTTTCTTATTCGAGCTTTTAGGTGTAATTTTACACCCCACACATTGGGGATGGTTTTAAGTTGTCACCATAAGTTCCCTTGGAGTTAGTTAAAAATGATGCCAATTGTTGTTTTTGGCACAATTTTGAGCTATGACCACAAATTTCTATGGAGGCAATTCAAAATTTTCCCAAAAAGTACATATAGGGATGGTTTAATACCACCCCCAAAAGTGCATATAGTGATAATAACGTCGGTACCACTAAAACTCGTGTATAGGGATGGTTTTTATTGTGTAGTAAGACCCTTTTTTTCGCAATGGTACTTTTGGTGACATTTTTCCTTTTGCGATGATCATGCTTAAAATAACACATAATTCCACTGGTAATGACAAAAGAAACCATACTAAAAGGTCAAAAAGGTATCAGTGAGAAATTTTGTAACACTATTTTCAACAGGTTTATTTTCTTTTATAGAGGAGACACCTAATGCTAACCAAGTACAAGATTCTAGGTGCAAGGCATTACCTTGATAACATCAATTGAAATAGAGACTTGCTTAGGTAGATGTGGATTAAAAATTGAAAATTTTGGGGTTTAAAATTCATTGTTTGACCAATCTTTCATTTTTTTCCCAAAAAATGATTTGCTAATTTTCATTTTATTCCAAAGGGAATTTGCCCAAATTTCAATATGTTCAATTATTTTACTAGAGCATTCTCCAATTTTTTTAGAAGTAATATAAATCATTAGAAATTTCTATATTTAAAAAAAATACAGCCAACATATTGTAATTGGCATTTTAAGAATTAGTAAGATTCACCAAGGTTTCTATAGGTATAATATATGTATGGATCCTTAATTTTTCCCTGATAATTATAAAAAGAATGAATCAACATCTTCTTTTTGGGGACTGGTGGAATTGACAACTAGGATAGACGCGTACTCATATGACATGCGTTTTACTCCAATTGCTACCAATATAACCTCTAAGTGTATGCATACGACCCCAAACATGGTACACAAGCTAGTTAGTGTTTAAACCAGCGACATCGCATGGTGTGCCTTAACAATGTACCCAATCACCAATTCATTTACACATTAGGGGAAAGAATGAATCAACTTTGAAGTAAGTCTTATCCATCCATTATTTGCATAAAATTATTCTCATAAGTAGTAATTTGAAGCCACCCTTATTAATTTTTGTGGTGACTATAAAAAACCATTGTCAAAGGAGAGAAAATGATATACAGTTTTAATAACATTTATTCTACAAATGTTTACTAACATATATGAATTGATTTTTGAATTAACAATACAATTTTGGTGACGATGATTCTATAACCATTTCTTATAAATATGAATTGATTATTGAATTAAAAATGGTTGTAAGGTACCCTTATCACTTTTGAGGGTGGTTCAAGAAAATTATTGTTAAAAAGGAGAAAATGATACATACTTTTAGAAATGGTATTAGTTACTTTTGGGTGTAGTTTTCAACCATTATTTTAGGTACTTTTGAGGAAATTTTTGAATTGTCCATATCGAAAATTTATAGGTTAGTTTTTAATGGACTTCATAGGCAATTAAAGGAGTGCTTTTAAATCACCATCATAATTTCCTACAGAGCTAGGTATTTCAAAATTGCCCCCAAAATTGTCTCTATGAGTGGCTTTTAACATCACCATCAGCTTCTATAGAGATAATTCAAACTTCCATATAAATGCCTATAGGGACTATTGAAATCTACCCCGAAGAGTTCCTACAGTGATCGTTATGTGAATGCTTCTAAAACTCCTTTTTAGTAATGGTTCTTTAATTGCCACTAAAACTTTTTTTTGTAATGATATTTTTTACAACATTTTTTCTTTAATAAAGACTGTGTTTTATTTTACAGTAAAATCCACTTTTAGTGTAAAAAAGAAACCATCTCTAATAGTTAAAAATGTGAGAGAGAAAAACTTATCCGAAGTTTGTTAATAACCTTTCCCACCGATTGGTATCGCCAGATTGGGAGGCGATTAGGGTTCTCTGCAGAGGCAATTAGAGTTCTCTGTCACGGCGCATATTGCGCTTCTCTGATCAGCTGCAGACGCTGAACCAAGGGCCTGGTCGTGCATCAGTGCGGCAGGGTTCCCAGGCACGCAATGGAATCAACGCAGGGGGGGGGCGTCAGAGCCCTCCCTAGGAGCAAAAACTTCGATGCACAGACCTGAACAAGATCTGGTATTCGGATCTTTAGATAAAGGAATAATGAACTAAAACAAAACGTATCAGCATGGGAGCAACAGGACAAAAGGGCGAGAGGGACAAAACAATGTTGCACAAGACAGTGGGGAGAATCGGGGGGAAACCCCGAAAGTCACTTCTGCAACCTGAAGACCCTTAGCCAAGGAGCGTCCTAGAATAGAACTGCCAGGACACAAAATAGACCAGATAATCGAATACATGAGGGATCACGCCCTTATAGGGAAGTTCATCGGGTTCTGGCCGACTGAGAGAGCCCTATACGGATGGATTGCGGCGAAATTGAAGCCAAAAGGAAATGTAACCCTGCAGCTCGGGCCAAAAGGCTTCTTCACGGCGATCTTCTTCTGTCTGGAGGACAAATACAGAATCCTGGGAGAGGGACCCTATTTTTTCAACTCAGCAGGTCTGTACCTGAGGGATTGGATTCCTAGATTCAACCCGGATAAGGAAGATCTCACATGGGCGCCTGTGTGGATACGGCTGTACTCGCTTCCAGATGAGTATTGGGACGAAGACATCCTCAAAAATATAGGAAATGGAATAGGGGAATTCATCAGGGCTGCCGAAGAAACAAAAAAGCGCATACATATATCCTATGCTCGCATCTGTGTCTTTATCAGACTGAATGAAGCTTTACCAGAATCGATAACTCTTTTTCACAGGGATGAGGAATGGATTCAGCCTCTGGACTACGAGCACGTCCCCTTCTGGTGTAGAAAATGCCATGCTCTAGGGCATCTCTTCCGGGACTGTCTGCTCAATGTTAAAACTGCTTCCCCTATTCCCTCTGAAGCACCGGCCCAGGATGGCTTCACAAAGGTCCCCAGCAAAAAGCGTGCTCACAAGAAACCTGTCAATAGTAACAAGCCTCAGCAAGCGAATAATGAAGGACCTTCCACCAAGAATAGTTTTAAAACCCTATCGCGAATCTCTGAAGACCAGACCCCGCTCTCTGCAGATGTCTCTGCCCCCCCCCCACCTCATCCACCCCTCCACCTCCCTTTGCCTCCACATCCAAACATCCCCCCCCCCCCCCCCCCCCTCCTCCCCTCGGCATCCTGGCTACCCTTTTGGACGGATTCACAGAGCTGGAAGGAAAAGGCAAGGATATGGATATTGATGGAAAGCTAGATCCTCAACCAAACTCAGAGCCAAATCAGGACGAAGACAATCAAGTGCAGCGAATGGAAGAACCCGAGAGTATAGACATGACCGGCCTAGACATCATAGAGCTAGAACTGGCCTGCCATAAGAAGGCCTACGACAGCATCACAGAGGCTCAAATCAACAAGCTGGAGGTAGTTATTTCCAGAGCCTTCCACCAGCAACAACTAGGCATACAACCTGGCAGCCATTGGGACGGATTTCAACTCCCAAAAGAATCCAAGAAAAGAGGAAGAAAAACGGATCTCTAGAGAACGATTGAGGTAGGAAAGATACTAGTAGACTCGGGCAGGTATGCTAAACTGATGAAGTACTACAAACCCTCCATCAATAGTTAAACATGAAGCTAGTATCATGGAATGTCAGAGGGCTCAATAGCCCCAGCAAACTTAGAATGTTAAAACACATGATTAAGGAGGAAAAACCTCAAATGTGCTTTTTGCAAGAAACTAAATGTAACAGCTCAACTTTAGACAGCATTCTCTCCAAGGCCTGGCCAGGTTGTCGAGCGGCAGCAGTGGATGCCTCGGGAGCTTCGGGAGGGCTAGCCATTGCTTGGAACACACAGGCAATAGCTATATCAGATCTGCATGCCTCCCATCATTTCATCCAAGCGACTTTTCACATCCTTGGTACGAATATCCATGGAAATCTCTCAAATGTTTACTTCCCTCAGGAAGCAGGAGGTAAAACTGCCCTCCTTGATACTATAGAGGTCTTGAGCAATAACAGAAAGCACCCACTCTGGATAATAGGTGGGGATTTTAATATGATCACCAAGCTAGAGGAGAAGATTGGCGGGCGCAACAGACTGGACCCTGAAAGCTCCCACTTCAAGGAATTCATTCAGAATGCCTCTCTCATAGATATGCCTTTCGGCAATGGAACTTTCACCTGGAGCAATCGCAGGGCTGGCAAGCATCAAATCGCCTCTAAATTAGATCGCTTCCTCTTATCAGATAATGCGGTCCACCTGGGAGGAGACTTCTCTGTAGCAATCCTACCCCACACTGGCTCAGATCACTGGCCGATTGCCATTCAATGGCAAAGACCAGGCAATCCCACCAGAAGACCATTCTGCTTCAAAGAGTTTTGGCTCACGCATCCTTCGTTCAAGGACATGATCAAAAATATCTGGACAACCTTCACCCCGCTTGAAGGATCTAAGATGTTTCAGCTTCAGCAAAAACTCAGGTTTGTAAAAATCCAATTAAAACAGTGGAACAGGGAGACCTTTGGTGACATATTCACTGCCCAACAAGAACTAAGCAAGGAATTGTCGACTCTCCAACAAAAGATAACAACAGAGGGGCACACTGAAGAAACGCTGGAACAAGAACGCAGCATCCACAGCAAGTTAGAGGAACGGCGGAAATAGGAGGAAATATACTGGAAGCAAAAATCTAGAATAAGATGGCTGAGAGAAGGTGAACGAAACACCAAATTCTTCCACAAAACCACTGTTCAACGAAGAATGCACAACAGCATCCCCTTCATTCAAACTCAGGGAGGCACTAAAATAGAATCTCACGAGGAAATTGAGAAGGAATTTCTCAAGCACTTTGCTCAAGTCCACACCGAGCCTGAAGGAGATAGGCGCCCGGCAATTGCAAGAATAACCAACAATGTGCCAAAGATCATCACGGAAGAGCATAATGAACTTCTCCTTCGCCCCATTCTAATGCAGGAGGTAGACGATGCTATGTCTCAACTAAAGGAAGGTAAGGCCCCTGGGCCAGATGGTTTCACCGCAACTTTCTTCCACACCTTCTGGGAATTGTTAAAGCATGAGGTCTGGCAAATTGTAGAAGAATCCAGAAACCTCCATTGGCTGCTCCCATCTCTAAACACAACCTTCATTGCACTCATACCAAAAGAGGAAGATTCTATCACCCCTGACAAGTACAGGCCGATAGCTCTTTGCAACGTCATCTACAAAATTATTTCTAAAGTGATTGCGAACTGGCTCAAGCCCCTCCTACCCTTGCTCATATCTCCGGAACAATCGGGCTACGTGGAAGGGCGGCAAATATTGGATGGAATTATTCTCACACACGAGATAATTCACTCCCTCAAAACCACAAAGCAAGCAGGTATGCTCCTTAAACTGGACCTCTCTAAGGCTTTTGATAAACTAAGCTGGACTTACATTCAGCACATGCTCTCAGCCTTTGGTTTTTGCTCCATGTGGGTCCGATGGATTAGAGTCTTATCACCTCTCCTCAATTCTCCATTCTTATCAATGGTATCCCCTCCCGACCCTTTAAGCCGTCTAGAGGGATCCGGCAAGGCAACCCTCTTTCCCCCTTCCTCTTTATCCTTATGGCTGAGGGGCTAGGGCGTCACATAAAAAATGCACTCCTCTCTCTCCAGATCAAAGGCCTTTCAGTTCACAATACCCCTGCCAACTCCCACCAGCAATTTGTCGACGACACTATGCTCTTCGGATATCCCTCAGTCCAGGAAGCCTCGCGCTTCAAAACCCTGCTCAACGATTTCTCAGAAGCTTCTGGTACCGATGTCAACTGCTCCAAGTCTCAGATTTTCTTCTTCCACACTCCCCCCTTGGTCAAGATAGCAGTTACCCGCATTTTAGGATTCCCTTCCGCTTCCCTCCCTTCTAAATATCTGGGAGCTCCGCTTGTTGCCTCAGCCATAAAACACTCCACTTGGCAATCCCTTCTTGAAAAGCTCGAATCTCGTCTTAACCTGTGGACTCATAGAACCTTAAACCTGGTCAGTCGAGTTGTGCTCATCAAATCCGTTCTTCAGGCTATGCCGCTATATATGTTCTCCAGTCTAGCAGCGCCGAAATGGGTTCTTAAACAAATAAGAAACCTTCAGCGCAGCTTCCTGTGGGGCAGCACGACAACCAATCGTAAATGGGCCCTGGTAAAGTGGACCACTGTTTGCATGCCTAAAAACAAAGGGGGAATCGGTCTGAGAGACCTTGAGCATAGCAATACCATCATGGGGGAAAAAATCTGGTGGCAATGGGTTACCAATCCAGACAAGCCCTGGGCCAAACTCTGGACGACCAAATATGCTAACAACAGACCTCAGGAGGACCTCGTCAGGTTCACTCCCACCGACAAGGGATCGTTAATGTGGAATGCTGCCAAACAACACTATCAACTAATACAAGGGCACAGTTTCTGGGAAGTGAGGAATGGAAGGACGTCACGTTTCTGGACTGATGCTTGGAATCAAATGCCAAAACTCAACAGCATACTAATCCCTGATCTTGCTCCCATCAGGCAGGAGCAGCAGTAGGGAAAAATCTTACAGTACTGGCTATAGGAGGAGAGGCACGGCTTCCGGCAATGGAAACAGGGTAATCAGCTAATCCACAACACTAACCTTCAAGACGTTGTGCAGCTGGAGGTGGAGCTAAGGAAAAGGAACATCAGATACAACGAAGGCAATGATATCCTTCGATGGGGATACCAGCCAAAAGGCTCCTACTCCCCTTCAGAGGCGTATAAGATATTACACAACAACAATGCCCCTATTGACACCATTTGGAGTAAAATATGGGAACTCGAGTCCTGGCCCAAAGTCTCACACTTCTTATGGTTAGTAGGACACAAAAGAATACTCACTTGGGACAAACTATGAAGAAGAAACTTCCAGGGCCCATCCTATTGCCATAATTGCAAGCACAATGAGGAAACTCTCCAACACCTCTTGGATGCCTGTCCCCTTGCCAATCAGCTATGGGAAAAAGCGAGCTTCAGATGTCAACGACAATGCAGGAAGGAGAACGACATAATCAATTCTTTAAGACAATGGCCCCAAAGACCTTATAAAAGCGAGCTCCTAAATCGTCTATGGAACATCCTCCCGGGACTAATCCTTTGGAGCATCTGGAAAGAAAGAAATAAAAGAATTTTTAAAAATCAATGTTCTCAAATTGAGGACATATGGAAAAGGCTATGCACGAATCTCCAAGAAACACTAATGCTCCGAAAATGGTCACAGGAGGATCTCCCATCACAAGCTAATGAGGAAAACATCCTAAACAACCGGCACTTGGTACTACCGCAGGCTCTTCAGAAAAATGAAGGGGCCAAAAGCAGTAGCATCAACAATAGCAAGTGGAAGGCCCCCCCAAAGAATCACTATAAGCTCAACTTCGATGGAGCCTCCAAGGGCAATCCAGGCACAACGGGCTTTGGAGGAATTATAAGAAATCATGAAGGCTCTCACATGCAGATATATTTCGAAAATATAGGTTGGGACACTAACAACTCAGCTGAGCTGGAAGGTCTCTGGCAAGGACTCACTCTAGCTTGGAATCTCAACCTTCAACCACTAGTCATGGAAGGAGACTCCCAGATCCTCATTCACATGGCAAAGCGCCTCCAAAATGGATCCCAAGCAAGTAAAATCGCCACTAGTTGGCGACTCGAAGCTAGACTGAAGGAAATTGAACATTTGCTCTGAAGTAATAGAGTCATCTCGTTCATGCACACAAAAAGGGAAGGCAATAAGGTAGCTGACCTCCTGGCCAACATAGGTGTAGATAATGCCAGCACCCTCATCACTGGCAGCATCAGCATAATTCCTAATACTGCTCAGGCTCAAGAATGTGCCAGCCTGATACGGAATGATGCAGTAGCCCCAGATGTGGGTGACGAGACAGTTGTCAGCGAAGAGCCAAAGGGAAGCCATGTGCCATCCCGTGCCCAAGCTCTACATTAATTTCTCACCTCGCCGCCATGGAATTACAACTCAGGGGAGGCGGCAGGCAATCAATGCGGGTTATGTCACCATGGCAAGTATGCAGACTGCAGCTACGGCGATTTGGGTTAATTTTAAGGGAGGTCGGCAGGATCATGGCGCACAGACGTTCATTTGCTGCTTCCTCGTCCAGGTATCAAGTTCTTTGGGAAACGTTTGCAGGATTAACGTTGATTGCGGTGTGGGCACTGTTCGAAGGAGGCTCTGGACTGTGGGGCGCAGAGCCATCACTGCATCTGCATCCTTATCTGCCCCTGCAGCAATGTTTCGTCGAAGAGGACCAGCTCATGGAAGGCCAGCTCGCCCTCTATCTGATCGACCACGGGTGCAATGCTGCCGCTGCTACTGCCACAAAGGAGTTCAAGCCACCCCCATTCAGGCCAGCCAGATCCTAGACACGAGCGATTCTGAGGCGGAGCCAGCCCCTGCTCCAGCATTCGGGTCTGCCATCTTCTCTTTTGGCAGCACGCGGGATAGGCCACGCATCAACGCCCACGTTTCAGTCCTTTTTCTCGAAGAACCTCAGGATGAAGATGAAGGCGCAAGCAGCATGGGAAAAACCCCAGTGGGAGGCCAGGGGGCAGAAGAACAGAGACCAGCGGCGGCACCTGGGCAGGCTCCAAAAAGCCCTCTGGCTCAGGAAGCCACGACCTCCAAGGAAAACGCTGAGGAGGACTGGGAAGCTCTACGAGAGAGATATGGCTGGTGCGAAGTGGTTGAGGAGAAGCCACCAGAATAGCTCTCAGCTGGACCACCTCTTCCTCACCCAGCGCTGTTCAAGTTTTGTTCTTGTTCTTTCTGGTTCTGATTCTGTCTTTGGCTATGTTTTGGTCCTTTCGAGTCCAGGTTCTAATAGTCTGATGCCCCAGTGCGGGATGTTTATGTTTTGCTCCCATGCCCCTGCGTGGGCGGTTCTAGCCAGTTTGTGTGCCCCTGCGTGGGCGGTCCAAGGCAGCATTTGCGCCCCTGTGTGGGTGGTTCAAGGTAGTTTTCGAGCCCCTGCGAGGGCGGTTTAAGGCAGCTTTCGTGCCCCTGTGTGGGTGTTCTGGAATTGTCGAGGTTTTGTCTGTTCTTCAATGGTTAATTATCGATGTCTCAGCACAGCAGTAAGGCCCCTGTCTGGGCATGTTTTGTCCGGTAAAAGTCAAGCCCACAGCGCCACTGATGGCCTTGGGCATTTTGTCATCCTGGATGTAATTTACCCACTGTACATAATATAATAGGTAGTTTTACAGAGAAAAAAAAAAAGTGAGAGTGAAAAATAACTTACCACTAATTTCTAACAATGGTGTCTCTAAGCTGCCCTTATCAATTTTGAGGGTGGTTCAAAAGCCATTGTTAAAGGAGAGAAAATGATACACACTTTTAACAACAATTATCCTACAATTGTTACTGGTAAATACAAATTCATTGTTGATTTAAATAATGCCTGAGCAACCATTATTAATTTTTAGAGTGGTTAAAAACTCGTCATAAATAAAAGTGAAATTGATACATAATTTTACTAACGATATTAGTCCCTTCTGGGGGTAGTTTTCAACCATCGTTGTAGGCACTTTTGGGGAAATTTTTTAACTTTCCTTATTGGTACTTTCAAGAGAAGTTTTGAACCATTTGTGACAGCACTTATGGGGACAATTTTAAATTTCCACCACAAGCTCCTATGGAGATGGTTCAAAATTGTGCCAAAATTTATTTTTGTAGGTAATTTCGAGCTATCGCCATAAGCTTGTAGTGAGGAAATTCGATAATTTCCCATAAAGTGTGTATAGTGATAGTTCCATAACACCCCCAAAAATGTAAATAGTGGTAATCATGTGGCCATTACAAAAACTCATTTCAATTTCCAATCCTAAATCAACACTAAAACCCTTTTTGTTTGCAATCGTACTTTTAGCGATATTTTTTCCTTAGCAATGACTATGTCTATAACAACACCTAAGTTTTCTTTTAATGACAAAAAGTAATTGGTCTTTAGTGTGTAAAAGTTAGTGATGAGAAATATTATAATACTAATTCTTAGATGTTTGTATTACTTTAAAGAGAAAACACTCTAAGGTAAGTAAGTACAAGCTTCTAGGAGCAAGACAATTACTTGATAATGTCAAACAATTTATAGACTTGTTTAAATAGGTACGGATTGAAATTGAAAATTTTAGGGGCTAAATTTCACCATTTGATTAATCTTCCATTTTTTTCTAAAAATGAATTGTTAATTTTCATTTTATTCCAAAGGGGATTTCATCCAAATTTAAATAGAATCAATTGTTTTACTTTAAAAATCTCAAAATATTTTTAGAAATAATATATATTCTTGCGAATTTAAATATTTTTACGAAAATATGGCAAAACATATTATAATTAATTTTTATAAATCACCAAGATTTACCAAAAAATTTCAGTATAAAATATGCATGTTCTTAAATTTTCCCTAATTAAAATTAATCCATCTCCAATTTTTCATAAAATTCTTCTCATAAGAAATAATGTGAAGTCGCACTTAATAGTTTTTATGGTGACTACAGTGTTAGTAATAGTCATTCTATGACCATTGCTCATAAATATGAATTGACTTTTGAACTAACAATATATTTTTGGTGATGATCATACATTAAAATTAATCCATCTCCAATTTTTCATAAAATTCTTCTCATAAGTAATAATGTGAAGCCGCACTTAATAGTTTTTACGGTGACTATAGTGTTAGTAATAGTCATTCTATGACCATTGCTCATAAATATGAATTGACTTTTGAACTAACAAACATATTTTTGGTGATGATCATACGACCATTGCTAATGAATATTTATTGATTTTTGAATTAACAATGGTTATAATCTACTTTTATTATCTTTGCTTGTAGTCCAAGAATTTTTTTGTTAAAAAATAGAAAATGATACATACTTTTACTAATGGTATTAATAGCTTTTGAGGTTAGTTTTCAATTGTTGTTGTAAACAATTTTGAGGGAAGTTTTGAATAGTCTATATTGACACTTTTAAGGATGGTTTTTAACCACCTTTATAGACACTTATAAAGGTGGTTTTAAACTACCATCATAAGTGCCTATGAAGGTATTTCGAAATTTCCCTGAGCTTATCTATGTGGGTGGTTTTGAATCATCGTCATATGTTTCCATGGTTATAATTCAAAACTTTCCCAATAATGTCAATAGGGACTGTTGAATTCCATCCCCAAGGGTTTTTATCATTGGATAGATGATTAGTCATAGCAATATTATTTGAGGAATAGTTTCAAGGGATCTTATTGACTTGTTTTATCAATTCATCACTAGTATAACATGTGCTTCTCTATTTAATTGCTTCATTTATCATTATCAACATTATGGTTTTCATCTTACCACTCTAACGACTTGCGAATTTTCCCCTTTTCTTGATTATTTTCCATGGGGGATATTGTGATGATATTCGAAAGGTTCCAGTTATGCAAATGGGCTCTCTAATGAAAATGTCGGTACCTTGTCTTTGTTAGTATTTGAATTCCCTTTCCTTTAACAAAACTCCAGTTTCTGCATTTGTGGTATTTGTGAGTAAGTGAGGATGATAATTACTTTCTATTCTTGCAATCATGTCTTTTTAGCTATTGTTTTGGTCTTTACTTGTATTTCATGTAGCACTTTTATATCCTTGTAAGCTAGCATCACTTTATGCTAAGAGTGCTTATGTTGACAAGTCAACAATTACTTAATTTTGTGCATTTACTTCAAATATTCTTCAACTTCGACATGTTCAACCATCTTGACTATTTTAATGGTTGACTTTCACGTACCTATTTTGTTTTCCAGCATCTAATAGGCTAGTCTTACTTCATTAAGCCATGGACATAAGTAAAATTCATAATTTATTTGGGATATCTGCTATTGTGAAGGAAAATGTAATTAATGGGGATAGCATGTAATGCCTCCTTCATTCTCCTAAAATTGAATTAAATCTTATAGGGGGGGTGTTGGTGCATAATTATTTGTGCGTCTTGAAATCATCAAAATTAAACTTTGTAATTATCAAGATAAGCTTGATACACTCTGAATATTCTATGTTGAACTTATCTTCCATTGTCATTATCCTAAATTGTAGTTTACATAGAGATTCTAGTTAGGTGGCTTATAAAAATACAAATAAGTTAGGCAGTAAGCTTTGAGTTAATTGCGTTATTTATTGGACTAAGGATGTAATTTCATTTCATTTTTGAGCATCAAGCATGAATATGTTATAACATCAATTGATTTTGATTGATATAAGCACAATAAGCTATGAGAATGTTTCCTTATTAGAGGGTTTTACCATGTAGATCATGATTTTCTTCCTCTAATCTTTGTGTGTTTTAATGCTTAGGTATTCAATCTTATTTACATCTCCAAATTCCTATAGTTAGGGGATTAATTTTTTTGGATAAGGAGGTTAGAGGCAAGGGATTAAGGCTTTTCGGATTATGGGGTTCAGGGATAGCAGTTAGATGTTAGGGCTAAATTAAGGGGTTTACGATTCATCGGTTAGGGGGGTTACTTGAAAAAAAACAATAAAAGATTTGGCAATGATCATTTTATGACTATGACTAATAAATATTAGTTAATTGTTGAAATAATGGTGGCTTTAAGCCACCCTTATTAGTTTTGGGAGTGATTGAAAAAATATTTTTCAAACAAGAGAAAATTATACATACTTACAGTTATTCTACAACCCTTACTAGTAAATATGAAATCTCTATTGAATTAACAATGTTCTAAGTAAGCCCCAAGGGATAGCTCAAATGGTCGAGTTCCTGTTGCTAAGTACTTTCCCAGTTGGGAGGTCACGAGGTCAAATCTCCTCGACGCCCTCGGGGTTAGGCCTGTTATGGCCGACGGGCAGATCCCTTCAGGTGGAACTGCCCTGCTTCTCTACGTGGACGTAGCGCCCACTCACTGAGTGCCCGTGAACCACAATGAAAAAAAAGCCCCAAGGGATAGCTCAAATGGTCGAGTTCCTGTTGCTAAGTACTTTCCCAGTTGGGAGGTCACGGGGTCAAATCTCCTCGACGCCCTCGGGGTTAGGCCTGTTATGGCCGACGGGCAGATCCCTTCGGGTGGAACTGCCCTGCTTCTCTACGTGGACGTAGCGCCCACTCACTGAGTGCTCGTGAACCACAATGAAAAAAAACAATGTTCTAAGTTGCCATTATTATTTTTTAGGGTGGTTTTAAAAAATCATAACTAAAAGAAAAAATAGTATGCTCTTTTAAAAACAATATTAATCACCTTTGGGGATAATTTTCAACCATAGTTTTAGGCACTTTTGGGGCAATTTTGGAATTTCCTTGTTGGTGCTTTTAGGAATAGTTTTGAACCACCTACATTAGCACTTATGGGGACACCTTTGAATTGTCAACATAAGTTCCTATGGAGATAGTTCAAAATGTGTCAAACATTATTTCTATGAGCACTTTTGAGTTATCACCATGAGTTTCTGTGGAGGCAACTCAAAAGTTTCCCAAAAAGTGCATATAGGGACAATTCCACTCCACTCCCAAAGGTGCATATAGTGATAACCATGTCATCATTAAAAACTCATTTTTGGGTAGTGGTTTCTAAATCAACACTAAAACCCTTTTTTTGCAATAATAATTTTCACAATTTTTTTTCTTTAGTAATAATTGACACCTAATTCCACCTTTTGTGGCAAAAAGCAATCATTGCTAAAGGTCTAAAAGGTATTGATGTGAAACACCTAATTCCACTTTTTGTGACAAAAGGAAATCATTGCTAAAGGTCTAAAAGGTGATGTGAAACATTGTGATACTATTTTTTGTAGGTTTGTATTGTTTTAAAGAGAAGACATGTCATGTTGATCAAGTGCAAACTTCTAGAAGCAAGTCATTTCTTTAATAATGTCATTTGATTTAGAGACTTGTTCGAGATTGAAAATAGAAAATTTTAGGATATAAATTTCACCATTTAGCTAATCTTCCATTCTTTTTTTCAAAAAATAATTTGTTAATTTTCATTTTATTATATTTGCTGCAAACATGTTATTACGCATTCAGTTTTGCCTCTGAATGTGTGTTATTTTGTCTTTGACCTAAAATTTATGTCGCTTATCCATAGTTTAACCTTGGGAATTCAATTTTTGTTATTTTTTATTATTATTTAAATTATTTAGCTTTAAGGTGAAGCTGGTGAGGTCTTATTTATGCAGTTGTTAGTAACTTCTCATTTTATTAATTACTATTTTTTTGTTTTTAGTTTTAATTCCCTTTTATTTAACTTTTTTTATTTTTTCTCTTTCTTCTATTATTTCTATTCACATGAATTATTAATTTTTTCTTCATATTTTCATTTAAGTGACTTTTTTTTCAAAAGAAAAAACGAAACTTTTTATTAAGATTATAAAAGTTTACATTGTATATGCCGAAGCATCACTGTTCATTCTGAGTTTCTTTCAAGACTGGATTGCAAAATCTTCTGCCTTATGCCTGCTGAACTGATCCGTTTAAGTACTGTGAATGTCTCTGAATTGTGCTGACCCGTGTTTCTTTAATGTCGGGGGTACATACATAGAGACTATAGAAAAACATGTAAGGGAGCAAAACTGAAACGGGACTCCTCGGAATTGAGGAAAACAACCCGCCACTGTTCCTGAAAAGATTTTTTAAAAAAGCCATAGAATCGTAGCTGTAGGATTTGTGGTTTTACGCATTTCTGTTTGATAAAAACAACAATTTCTTACCACAGAAATCAGATAGGTTGATAAGGGGGCTGGATCGATCTGCTGATTTGTCCATGATCGTCTTCTACTATTTGCCAGCAGCCCAGATCCTGTTGAAGACCGTCTTTTGAGAGCTTATCCGCCATGTCATTTCTTTCCTTGTAGATGTGACATATGGAAAAACTGTTAAACCTTGATTTCAGTCTTTGAATTTCTCCCAGAATTTGTTTTAAAATTTGATTGTTGCATGTACTTTGACCGTTTACCCATCTGATCATGTTTTGGGAGTCCCCAAAAATTTGAATAGAGAGGGTGTGCCTTTGGATGAGCCAACATAAAAGGAGTTTAAGGGCAAGCAGTTCTGCAAAATTATTGGAGCCTGTTCCTAACCCCACAGAAGCTTTTAGAGAGAATGATGGGGATTCATGGATGACAAGTCCTACTCCTGCTTTGTTATTTTGAGAAGCACCGTCGAAAAAGGCCCAAGGGATTCCTTCTGAGATTTGTACTTCAGGGACAGTTCTTTGGGAGGAGGATTCCTTAGGTTCTGGAATGCTAGAAAAGATGGCAGCTCCCTGAACTGCAGTGAGTGCTATAGGGGTATCTTTGTCCTGGAAGATGCTCCTATTTCTAGCTATCCAAATCCCCCAACTGATGATTAGGGGGAGGTTGCGCAGGTTCCCATCCGGATGCTCATTCCACCACTTCTGCCATGCTTCTTGAATATTGTTGCCTTCCCAAACGAGCTTTTTGTTCAATAAAATTCCAGTCTCACACCATATCTTTAGTGCTTCTGGGCATTTAAGAAAAAGGTGATTAATGGATTCAGCTTTTGCTTTACATAAGGTGCATCTCCCAGGCCCGTGCATGAATATGGACTGCAGAATATCCCAGGTTGGGGTCTTACGCCTTAAGATGCACCAGAAAAGGATTTTAGATTTTGGGGGGCTCTTAAGCTTCCAAAGCTGTTTCGACCACCGCTCCGGATCTCCCCATCCTTTCCTTGTCATAAGGAAAGTGTACCCATTCTTTGGTGAGTATTCCCCTGAGTCTGCATGAGCCCAGATGAGCTCATCTTGCCTGTCGCTTAGCCTTACATTGGACCTGAAGATTTCCTGAGTGAAGGCATTCCAATCAATCCACCATCTTTGTTCCAAATCCAACTCTTCTCCATTCTTCCAGGCTTGCCCCCAAATGGTTGAGAAACTTGGTTTCTCCACTTGGCTGAGGAAGCAGAGACCTTTTTCTTCCATGTGCTGAACCAAGTCTGGGGAGAGGGCATAGTTGCCATTACAGCCCACCCAGGGGTCCTTCCCAATCTTTACCTTTTCACCATTCCCGATCTTCCAAGCTAAACCTTGCTCAACCACCTTAAAAGACTCCAAAGTGGTTTTCCAAATTGCAGAAACATTCTTTTGGGTCTTGATTGGGTTCCTGATCCAGTCTTCCAGGGGGGTTGGATCGATATATTTTCTTTTTACCGTTCTTGTCCAGAGGTTTTCCATCTTTATAAGGTGCCAACCTGATTTGGCAGCCAAAGAAAGTCTGAAGTCTGGGAGGCTTTTTATCCCCCAACCACCCCAATCCTTTGGTCTCGCCACTTTCTCCCATGCAACCCAAGGGAGAGTCGAGTTTTCTTTGGTCCCTGCCCACAGAAATCTGCTACATATTCTCCTGATTTTCTCCAGAACTCCTTTTGGAACCCAAGTTAAAGCTTCCCACTAAACTGGGATGGCAAGAAGCACGGATTTTATTAAAGTCAAGCGCCCTGCTTTGGATAGCCATTTGAAGCTCTAGTGACTGATTCTTGCTTCAATCTTTGCAATTAACCAAGACCAATCCTCCTTTCTATAATCATTTGGCTTCAGCCAGAACCCCAGGTACTTGAAAGGAGAGTCCATGTTGCACATATCATATGGGAAGAGAAGACTGAACTGCTCCTTTTCAATTCTGTTTAAGCCTTCTTCAATGATTTGAGATTTCCTGGAGTTGATCTGCATTCCTGTAGCTTTCAGAAATAGCTCAAGAATGATTTTTAATTCCTTAAGTTCATTGGGGGAGCCGTTAGTAAAAATCAGGATATCGTCTACAAAGAGTAGATGAGAAATGAATAAGTTTACTGCTGCCTCTATACCATTTATCTTACCTTCCCTTTTGCTCTTATGAATCAACTGACTTAGACCTTCATCCACTAGGAGGAATAACAGAGGGGACAAAGGGAAACCTTGCCTCAGCCCTCTCTGTCCTTTGAAGAAAGAGGTAGCGGCTCCGTTTATGAGGATAGCATAGCTGACATCCGTTATACACCCCATGATCCATCTGATGAAGTCCACTTTGAAGCCTAGGTGCGTTAGGAGCATGCGGATATATGTCCAGTTTATCCTGTCATAGTCCTTTGAAAGGTCAATTTTAATCACCGCTCCCCTCTTGTTTTTCATCTTAACACTGTGAAGGACCTCCTGAGCCACCCTAATTGCCTCATGTATTTGTCTTCCGTTCAGGAAACCAAATTGTTCAGGAGAGATATGCCTTGATAAAATTGGTTTGATCCTGAGAGCTATTACTTTTGCGATTATCTTGTAGATGCTGTTGCATAATGAAATAGGTCTGAAGTCCTCAAAGGATTCCGACGCTTCCTTTTTAGGGATGAGAGCGATGAAAGTTGCGTTGAAAGGACTGTAGACTTCTCCCTTTGATCTTGACTCCTCCACCACTTCTGTGATTTCTTCGCCTATCTGCTCAAAAAAGTGTGAAAATAGCTCAACAGACCAACCATCCGGCCCTGGGCTTTTTTCTTTTGCCATAGACTTTATTACACTTTCCACCTCCTCCTTGGTGACAGGATCCATTAGTTGGTCCGCTTCTTCCTCCTCCACATATTTATGGAAACACTGCGCTGTTTGGATGACCTCCGCTAAGGTGATCTCACCTGGATTTTTGAAGAGGGATTGGAAATGTTTCACCCCAAGGGATGAAAGAGCTTTGAAGGTCTTGGCTTCCCTTCCATCTTCAGATTTTAGGCTCCAAATAGTATTGGCGCTCTTCCTCCCTTTAGCATAGTTGTGAAAGAAACTGGTGTTTTCATCCCCTGCTTTAAGCCATATTTCTCTGCTCTTGAGTCGCCATTCTTCCTCCTTTGCTAGCAGTATCTGATTCTTGAGCTTCTCCAGGCCTACGATTTTCTCCTTTGAATCTTGAGTCGCATAGCTATCCGCCTCTATGCTTTCTAGCCTTTGTAGTTCCTCATTTATCCTGGTTAGGTCCTCATTTTGTTTTAATTTCCTGTCCTTTGCCCATGATATTGTTGCCTTTTTCAATCTTTTAAGATTTTCCATAAATAAGAATCCTTTATTCTCTTGGGATCCTCTAACAGGGTGAATCCATGTTTCATTAAACAACTTATTATAGGATTCATCTTGGAGCCAGGAAGCATTGAATTTGAAAGGGGCAGGGGGTTTTGTGGGACCTTTGGATAGCTCTATATATATCGGAAAATGATCCGAGGGCCCTCCTTCTTCTACCCATTTCCTGAAAAGAGGAATTGCAGCAGCCATTTCCTCATTGATTAGGAAGCGGTCTAGTCGCTTTGCCACCCTTGCTTCTCCTACTCTTTTATTCCACCAGGTAGGTTTCAGCTTGATGAGGTTTGCATCTAAAAGATTGTTTGAGGCTAAAAGATTTATGAAGAAATCAGATTGCGGATCCTCTCTTGCATTTGGGCCCCAGGTCTCCGCTCTGCCTAAAGAGAAGTTTAGGTCTCCTCCCATCACCAAGAATTTATCCTTCATGAGCGAACTTTCCATCAAACCATTCCAGAAGGGGATCCTTCCTTGACAAGGCCCATAGATATTAATAATAGTAACAGGGAAATCAAAATCTGTAGACTGACACTCGATCCCCATCACCTGCTTCATTCCCCATTGATTCAGGATCTTGATTCTGCCTTCTCTGATCCCCACAGCCAAGCCACCTGAATGGCCATCAACATCCAAAGCTGAGAAAACCCATCCTGGGAGAAGTATTTTGAACAATGATACAATGTCCTCCCCTTTTCCCAGGGTCTCCTGGAGAAGGATTACATCCGCCTTGGAGTTCAGAACTAACTCCCTCAAGGCCAGTTTTTTGGGTTTACTGGCTAAACCCCTAGAGTTCCATGAGGATATGATCATTTTAAAACCGGCCCGGGGCTTTGCACTGCTCTAAGTGCCCCTGTGATGGAAAGTTGCTTCCCATCTGCCACATCGAAAATAGCCTGGACTTTGGCCGCAGAAAGTTTTGACTTCCTACCCCTTTTTTTCCCTGGCTGGGATAGGGATGGGGAAGAATCTATGCCCCCCATAGAAGGCAATGAATCAGTTTTTGAAACCAGAGAGCGAAGGTTATAAGGGCATTGAGGAAGCAGGGCCTGGGAGGAGGGATCAAGGCAACACCCATCACGCTTCAAATCTAGGGAAGGAAAAGCAGCCGATATATTTTCAATGCAGTTTTCCAAACAATTTCCCACATTGCTATCGATTGAACATGCATTTTTACCAGATTGATCAGGAGGGGAGGAATTAATAAGCGGATCAGCAACTAAATGATCATTCAAACTTTCATCTTTATTTGTAATAGGAGGAGAGATGGGAAGATTCGGATTCCTATCCTTTTGATCCACGTCTGGGCTTGGAGCTGTGCTAGGAGACTCCTCGACCGCGACCTTCGGTGATTCCTCTGTGTGCGTTCCCTCTTTCGACAGATCCTTCGGAAGTTCCTGAATGTCATCTCCCTGAGCCTGGCCCCCCTGCTGTGGGTCACTGTCCATTAATTCCTCCTCCTGTGTTACAGAGAGCTCTATGGGATTTTGATGCTGAGAGCGCTGATAGATCGTTTGCTGGAACCTCCTCCTCCGTCTTCCCAGGGGGCACTCCTTAGCTAGATGCCCATATTCGTGGCATCGATGGCAGCGGAAAGGCAAGTACTCATAATCCAAAATTTGTTCAAAAACATAATCCTTGTATTGAAGATTGATTTTCTTTGGCAAACCCCGGCTAGGATTTAGGCTTATCAGAATCCGCGCCATGGCCCTGTTGTTTGTTTCCAGAAAGGACATATCAGTTTCTAGGTAGGTACCCAGTCTATTCCCAATCGCCTTAAACACTAATTCGACCCAGAGGAATGATGGCAAGCCTGACGCCCTAACCCATACCAGAAAGACATCGACTTTTTCAGGCGCTGCATCAAACATGGGGCTCCAGATTTTGAACAGCACCGGAATGTGCCCAAGAGACCAGTTACTCTGCAAAACCCATTCTGTCGCCTCTTTGGAATCAAAATGAACAGAGAACCAACCTTTAGCAAGAGTCAGGACCCGGAAATCTCTCATTAGGTCCGTTTGCCAAATCCTCTTCCCCCAGGATTTGATGAAATCAGAAGAAAAGATCTTCCCTCTTACTCTACCGACCAGGGTACTTTCGGCAACCTTCAACACTTCTTCGATTTTGACGTCCATCCTCAATACCAGGTTTCCTTCAAGCCCTTGAGATTTAATCAATCTCTGCTTTTTCCTTGACCCTTCAAAGGGTTTAGGAACTCTGGGGATATCTCCTAGGGCTTCATTCTCCTGCAACCCTCTGAGTGTGCTAGGACCAGAGTATTGGGAGATAAGGCTAGCCTCCAAACAAATCTCCTTCGACAAATTTGGCAGGAAATTTAGGGGATCAAGACAAGGCTGATTGGTTACCTGAGACCCTTGTAATGGCCGCCTATCGATCCCCCTTGGGTCCTGTGGATCTTCAGCGCATTGATTTGGCCCTCCTGTCTCTATTGCGCTATTTCTGGCAGCTGTGATTGAAGCCCTTGAGATAGGAGCCGAGCTTCTCGCGTTTCCAGCCGGGCTATGCCCTTGCTTCGCTCCTAAGATGACAAAATCTTCCAGGCCGCCTAAAAGAACCGGTTCAGCAACCCCTTGAGACCCTTTGCTTCTGAGAGGTGGGTTGATCTGATTAGTCTGCGCAGTCCTCTGACTCGTGCTTTGGGGCGAAAGATGAGGTTTTCCTTCCTGAAATGCGTTTTCCGTTTCGATCCGGTCCTTTGGCAAAATAGAGGGGATAAGGGTCGGTTTTTCTGGCTCCGAACAGAAGGGACGTGTGGCTGGGGCTTCCACCGTTCCGAAGAAATGTTTAACGTTTTGGGGGGTTGGGTCTTCCCCCCAAACAGAAAGAATATCCTCCATGGAAGGGTCTAAATCGATGCCCTCGTCCACGTTAACCATGAAAACTTCCTGGATAAACAGCCGCTGTCAGAATGTCGGGTACTGGAAAGTCACGGACCATAAAACCGCTACCTGTATTCCTCTGCAGAAAACTTCCACTCTTTGTAGCTACTAACCCTCCTGGCGTCTATGCTCTGACTTAGCTAACCTCCACCTGCCGATGACCTTCTGTCTGCCACCAGGACGAGATCTACCTGCTCCCTGTCCATCGATGCTGGGCCCTAACCTCGGCCCTACGGGCCTAGATCTGGCTCTGCACCAGTTGCCGAGACCTCCCTGTTACCGTGCTCATTTTCTCCAGTTCCCTCTGCAACCACAATGCATTGACATTGTCAACAATGAGAGTGCTTTGTATTTGACAACAGACCTCATGTATGAGCTGACTTGACACAGTGATATCCATTACAGTGAAAAACCACCGGGTTGAATCCCTTTTGTGGCTTGCTACAGTTTATTTGCGAAGCACAATTTCGTGTATTTATTCTCCAGATTTCTGTTAAGGTCCTTGAGACCTGAATATATGTTAAGTTTTTAAATGCATGCCAGTTCTGCCTGCGCGTTGCGGCTCCTCTTTATACTTTAATGTTTTAACCCCTTCAGGGTTCTTTGAGTTATAGATAATTCCTATGGTTTATACTGTGTAATTATATGCTCAGTTTTGATTCCATGGAACGCTATTGTGTTTGTACTGCGTGTTTTCATGAGATTCTTGTAAGTAGTCTCCAGCACGCTTGAAATGTTTTATACCTAGCAGGTCATGATGAATGTTGGCATTTGCTTTGAGGTCTATCCCTATGATACTGCTAATATTTTGTGCGTAACACAATTACGTTTCCTTTTAAGCTTCAATCCGCTCCTCAGAGCTCTGGTTATGTTGTTATCTAACTTTATCATGAATGCTTCGCCTTCATATGTTTAAATAGCTACAAGATTCATTCTACTGTCAATGTTATATAGCTTCATGATTTGCATTGCTGTCATATAGCAATATAACTTCACATATGTAGGGAAAGGAAGGGTTCTGGATTTGGATTTGTTAAGCTTACAGGAACTGTTTTGCCACTTAGCATTTTCTTTAAAATCTTACATAAATGTATCTCCGCTGGTTGTGCTCCAAGGGTTTGAATCTACTCTCTAGATTTTCCTGCGTTTCTTTGTGTTCAGGCATAATTATGGAAAGAGCTCCTCAACGGTCATTCTGTTAATTATTATATGGATTCTTGTCTACTACATGGACAGTCTTTTGCTAATTCTGAGTCTGCTATAAATTTTTGAGCTTTCTGCTTTTATTTATGGATAAGTTTTCCTATAGACTTCTCTTGCAGTTATCTCCAATTCATAAATAAGAAGAAAACTCTTCACAGGCTACTAACTCTTACATTTGTAAAGATATTCTTAGGAGGACACCCATCTCTCCTCTCGTATTTTCTCTACTATTCACTGTAGAGAAAACCTTCCGCACCCCTTTTAACAGAAATATGATACATTATAAAGTTCACACAATAGTTTTCCCTCAGAGGTTTCTTTACATACCAGGTTCTCTGATTGGTAAAGATCTTCTTGAAGGCTCACCCGAACCTGGGGCTTCTGTTCCCTCTCAAACGCCCAACCATGAGATTCGTCTTTTAGGATCAGAATCTCCCCCCTTGCTTACTTGCTAGACAACAATCTTCTGCAAGTTACTTGCACAATGTGCAGGGTTATCTGATCATCACCAGACTTAGCCTCCTTTATTTTCTCTTTTCTTTTTTTCTGCTTGTCCCTACAGTGCATATTTTCCTCCCCCCCCCCTCCTTTTCTCTGGAAACTCTTCCAGTTAGGGGAGGTAGTTAGGGTTTCCCTCACAGCAACTGTGTTTTTTACCTCAAGAGGAAAACTTCCTCCTTGAGAAGTTACCAACTTTTAAAAGAAACATTTCTGATTTCTCATAATGAAAACAAATATATTTAAATTTCAAACATATAATAATATCATGTTCAGTTTATATTTACCACAGTAAACCAAATATTTACATTTTTTCCTGGGGCATTACACAGAGGCATCTGGCAAGAGTGAAATCTTGTCCCCTTATAGACTACTGGCAAGAGTGAAATCTCCAATCTTGTCCCCTTACAGACTAATGGCAAGAGTGAAATCTCCCTTACAAACTACTAGCAGGTAATTCTTGGTGGCATGATTTCCCTTGAATAACACTAACTGGGTGGCACGGTTTTCCTTGAATAGCACTAACGCTTTACTTTGCATTCACAGATAGCAACAGGTGATGACTGTGGTCACTGCTGGTTTGACAATTTAGTTATGATAGGTTTTCTCATTGTTAAAAAAAAATATTTTATTGATGACTCACATTGAAATTTATTATTTTTATAAATATTTTTAAATGTCACATATTAACTTTATATTAAAAATTGAATGAATTACACATCATCTCTTCCTTATTATATTGTACTTAATATTTTAACTTTTAGTTTTTTTGGATATGAATAATTTATTATATACAACATGTAAAATATTTTTTCTATTTAAAGTTTTCTTTTCATTTTCTCTGTAATATACATATATATGATGTGATAATGGAATATAATTAATTAACACACATTTTCAAATAAGTTTTATTTAACACATATCTTTCCAATAGTTTATTTTAAATCATGGTATTAAAATATTTTTGAATAATATGAGTTAAGTTTGGGACATCTTATTTCACCTTTTGTTGTTTTGTTACTTTTAATTATTTTATCTCTTTTGTAATATGAATTATATAAATATTTTTATTTATGATTGGAGTAAATGATATTTTTACCATATTGGGTTGTAATAGTCAATAAAAAAATTGTGTGACCATAGTTGGGAGGTGAGAAATTAATTGAATGTTTTATAATGATTTTAAGTTAAAACTAATTAATCATAGATATTCATTTATTTATTTATTTAATTTATTTATATTTTTTTTTTATTATAGTATAATTGCTTTTTTTTTTTTGAAAATTTTTTTATAATTTATTTGAAAGTTGCACGGCAAACTCAATCACAACATGTACCGCCATATTTTCACTGTAGAAATGTGCTCTCTATAATAAATTTTAAAATTTCCAATTAATTTTTATTATTTGTTTAAAAAATATTGGAATCTAATCCATTTTTTTTGGTTTATTATTATTTTTTAAATCGTGTAGCTAGCACTTTGTGTAAGTGTTAGTTTTGAGGCTTTGATTTGGAATATCAATGGCGGTTAAGGCCACTATATCAAACAAACTACAATATTCATCTCAAATTTGCAAAAATTAAATGTTTGTTGTTAACAATACCTCTTTTTGATTTGGGGACAGATTTTAAGATTTTTAATTGCAATGGTGTCAATCGTCAAAATCATGTTTTCAAATAAGTTGTATTTTTAATTTTGAAAAAAAATGGTGCCAAACACTTTAAGGGTTGATTTTTAATTATAAGGTTTCAACTTCATGGAAATAAAGGGTTATAAATTCAACATTGAAATATGGTGATTCAAATTTTATATAGATATATATATAGATATGATGATGATGATGGTTAACGTCTGCGGAGACCGAACATTGGTCTATTGGACCTAAAGAAACAAATTATTTATTTTGATTTAAGATTTTATTTCTATGCTCAAAAAGCTTGGCGAGAAGCCTTCCGAGCTCACTATAATTTTGACATTGTAAAAGGCTAGGAAGGTCAGTATTATAACAAAGATTGTGAAACTGAGATCTAATGTGGTTGTACACAGGGCACTCTAAGAGGAAGTGGTTTTCATCCTCGATGTTCCTATTCTCACATATATG
>APFE030653632.1:106972-126882 GCA_000404065.3 Pinus taeda
TTAATATTATGCGATGGATCATTCTCGTTGATCTCCCAATAGTTTAACCAGGCCCTTGAGTCTTTATGCCACCCCCGATTGAGCCTTAGGTGGTTTTGGCTAGAATTTAAAGCTAGCTTAGGAAGTCTATGATCGTCTATGTTATTGAGTTTGTGCTTGTACAGCAGAAACCTAATCATAGCTAGGCTCTCTCTATATATATACGAGTTTCAACAAAAATATAGAGTTTAGAGATTAAATTCTCTTTTTAAAACCATAGTTCTTCTCAAGTCGATAATTATGTTAGACTTACAATTAGTAATGAATATAAAAACATGTAGATGATACTCTTAGAAAATGTAGATGATACTCTTAGAAAAGAGCACAAGGCTCATTTTCCTTGGCTTATCACATAGCTTCAATTGGGGACAAGATTTATTCTTTAAGAATAAATATCATTCTAAAAAATTGTCAATGAAGATGCCATGAAAGACACACTTGATGTAGATATATGTTCCTTACTTGCTACAGTTTCAATAGGTTTTCTGGGCCATTTTAAATTGCGAGCCTCCAGAACAAACTTAGAATTTAATGTTTCACAAAACCTTTTTTGTTTGAATGTATTTAATGATGAATAAAAATTCTGAAACATCAATAGTGATAGGCAAAACAAATCGAAAATGTAGATTTGATCCAATGCTGGAACACAAACACTAGAGCTTATGGTGATATACAACTTTTTATAATATTTTTTGATATCAATGTAAAAAAAATGGTCGGTTAGATTATTTACTGTATTTTTTATTATAAAAATTTATATAATTAAATATAATAAATTTAAAAAGGTGAACTTTTCATAAATAGCACAATATAAATTACAGGGTGAAATTAAAATGAGAAGTAAGAAAGGTAAGATTTTGTTATTATTTTTAATTAAAATATTATATATTTAAATAAATAATTTTTGAAGGTAAAATTTGTATAAACAACATAATTTGACTCTCATGAATTTATCTAAACTTAAAATGAGAAGCAAGAAAGACAAGAATGTCAATGAATGTTTACTTAACACATAAGGTAAATTTGAAATTCAAGCCCTCTTCCACCAATGAAAAACCTTGGTAATTGGTTTAATTTTGGTACAAAATTGATGAGATGGAGATTATGTATGACACCAAGTACTAGCATTGAATGATGTAGGTGTTTGCAGTTAAGACGTTGTTTAACTTTAGATCATTGGTTGCAGGAGATAAAAAATCACTGCTATTGCCATGAAAATTTTGAAAAATATCATTGCTAGGTCCTAGGTGGCTAGGTAAGGTGGGTGTATCTGCAAGAGAATGAAGGGAATGAGCCATGAGAGATTAATGTTCTGAGACATAAATAAGTTTTGCCGAGAATCGTAAGGGTATATTTCATGCTTATGGGTGTATTAAATCCCTCAATGGGCATGAACCTTTGCAAGATTCCAATGGTAGGAAGATTGGCAAGGTGGATAAGAATGCGTGAAAGGGTTTCCATGTTGGGAGCTTCAAAAGTGAGTTTTGTGGTGATGTGGTGAACAAAGAAAGGAGCATTGAAGTTGCCTCTCCAAATGGTGTCCGAGATCTTAATACAAAGGGCACATTTTAAGAGAGGGATTCACTAAGGAAAATTCCATACTTTTTGAAGAAACCGTGAGCACTTCTCCATCCTTGATTGCTTTGATGTCCATATCTCAAAGTCTATAGCCAACTAACCCTTTTTCACAACTTGAATATCCATACATTTCATTTCCCAACCTAGAGTCACTTAGATTGTGAATGATAATTGATGGGGTTTTCAAATAATTTTCGAAGAAATTTTTTACATTAAAATATTTTTTTTCCTCTTCAACCATGTTTAGGTTAGGTTTAGGCTAGGGCCAACCCAATGTTGGGTGGAAGATTTTTTTCACCTGTGGGATGCTATCATCGAGATTATTCGAGTCTAGTTAATTCTGGATGTCCCATGGGATAATTTTTGCCCTTCACAAGTAGTTTCTACCATTAACTCCTATGATATTTGAACCAATGACTTGATGTGACTAAATTATATTAACCACCTAATCCTAAAATTATTTTGTTAATTAGTTAATTAAATTTTCTAGATTAATAAAGTTATTCTAAAACATATTTATAATACACCATATTTACACGTTTTTTTTGATACTCTTACATAATCCAATTGTTGGGATGTTATCATTATTAAGCTAAAGTGAAATTTGTGCTTAAACAAGGTTCTCATTTAAAGTTCATATAGGGTCAATGCTCCCATGAAAATGTTTCTAAGTGATTTTGAAAGATAACATGATATAGAGGCACTCTTTCCATCAAGACTCATTCTCTTTTCGTTTTAAAAAGATACACACACACACACACACACACACACACACACACAAAGAGGTGAGATTCAAACCCTTAACCTTGGGTTCCACAACATTTAAACAACCTTTGACTATCCATAATACCCCATCACGGTGTGGTATGGTTTTCCCTTGAGAATTAAAAAAAATATGTTGGGAGATTATGAAAGCATCACATCATTGTCGCCTCATGACTACTCAAAATAAAGACATGTTTATCACCAATCATGCTTTCAACATTTATCAACCATCGATCCCTCATTTCATAAAGTATGCGAACCTCCTCCATAATAAGGTATATGCCATACTCATGTTTACATATACTTTTCTATAAATAAGTGGACATTTTAAATTTAATTCGATGTGATTTGAACTAGCACAATTTTGGTCTAAAGTCAAACATGTTACCATTTCTCCACAGGTCCTTCCCGAGCCACACTTGATATACTTGATAGGTGGGACCTTAAGTACGTGCCTCTCATGCAATTCAGTACTTTGATCGATCCATGTGATGGGGTCACAATTGGACAACTTAGATGGAATATGGGGCATGAACGACATTGATGGCTCAAAATCCTTACCTGTTTGATTGACTACCCATCCAAACATGTCATTTGACGTTGTGCCTACTCTCAACTGAAAAGAGAGCTTCTTGGTGATGGGCAAGGGGTTGAATATTGATATTCACTTCCAAGTGTTTGTTTCGACAGGGATTATAGTTTTTCCTTTTACTATTCACTGTTCATTCTTGATACAACCACCCACATGCTAAATAGTAAATACATGCTTCAAAACCAAACATTATTGATAACAAAATGACTACATTAATCTTTTCACTTATCTGAACACTTGGAATATAGTAGGAACCAATATGTTCCTCCCAACCAGTGAATTGCAACCACAACAATTTCCCCTGAGCCTCAAGCTTCTCTACTATAAGAAACTTATCATCATTAGATGATATTATTCCTCCTCCCCCACAGACGCTAGAATCATCCTTCTATTTTCAATGTATAAACTTTTATTTCCTATACCTAGGATTTTTCACAGGTTTCTTTATATCCCCCCAACAATGCCTTTCTCTCCCGCTATATGTTGTGTCTTCCCCCACCTAGCATAACATTTATCTCCAATTACATTGTCTCTTGGTGGTGATCATTCCTCGTGGAATCTCGGGGAATCATGGAACTTATAACCTTGACAACTGTCACTTTAACTTGTCCACTACTTGGGACTCCAACCACTTAAAAAAATTATGGACATCAGAGCAACCTGACTACTCACTTATTGGTTCCCATAATATTTCCAAGAAAAAAGACACTTTATTTATTATTTCGCATAGATATATACATCTATCATTCAGATGTACAAATTTAGTCTTGGCCTCATGGCCAATGTTTCCAACTTAAATAATTACAAGTGAACATAAAATCATAAAAGTCTCGTAAAAGTAATTTCAATAGGGATATTACATTTTCCCACCCCTTAAATTTCAATACCGTCCTTGGTTTTTTCTTTCATTCATCACTTCTAGAAGAGTGAAGGAAATACTTCTCACATTTTGTCTTCCATCTCCCAAGTGGCTTCCTTAGGGCCAAAGTGCTTCCATTTCACTTTAACTTGGATGATGGCTCAATCTAGAGTAAAGTTTCTATTCTATCTAAATTCAGAGAGGCTTGACCTAAAACTTGCCTTTCGGTTCGACCTGTATCAGATTCCAATCAATGTTATAAGTTGGATCATAAGTATAGTTATTTAAAAGTGATACATGAAATAAATTATGCACTTTTATGTGAGCTAGTAGTGCTAGTTGGTAGGCCATTGTCCTACTCTAGCTAACATTTCAAATGGCCCACAAAACTTGGATGCCAATTGAGCACAAGTTTACAACCTTAGTGCGCTTTTCTTTGGTCTGAATTTGATATATAAATTCTCTCCCACATTGTATTCCTTTTGAATTCTTTTCTAACCTGCACAACCTTTTTCCGTGTCTTGCGTTGTTTTTAAATTCTGTTTTACCTTTCTGACTACCTACTCAATATCTCTTAAGAGATCAGGTCCCAAAAACAATTTGTCTTTTGGTTGTCTCCAACTCAATGGAGTATGACATTTTCGTCCATAAAGGACTTCAAAGGAATCATCTTAATAGATGTTTGATAATTATTATTATATGCAAATTCTACCAGATGCAAGTAATCTCCGATTAAGTGGGTTGATCCATTGAATACATGCGAAGCATGTATTCAAGGATCTAGTTGGTTCTTTCAATCCACAAATTGGTTTGGAGATGGTAAGAAACACTAATATTCAATTGTGTATCTAATCCTATGAAAAATTCCTTCCAAAAATTTGATGGGAATTTTTCCTCTCTATAAAAATCACTATTTTTGGTACTCCATGAAGTCTAAATATCTCCTTTGTAAAAATATCAGCTATGTGAATATATTTGAATGTTGATTGCATTGGTATAAAATGGGTTAACTAATTCAATTTATTAACTAAAATCATGATAAAATCATGTTGTCTTCTAGTTCTGGGTAACCCTGTGATAAAATCTAAGGAGATAATTTCCCATTTCTACTCAGGAATGGGTAAGGAATTTACTAACCCATCAGGATTTTGGTTCTCCACCTTAACTTTTTAACACTCCATTTTTTTTTCTAAACAGTCAACCTACTTCTGCTTTCATCCCTGGCCAATAAAACCTTTTTCTTAGTGTTGTGATAAGTTTTTGATAACCTGGATGAGCTGAAAAGAACTTCTTATGATGTTCATCTAGGATCAATTGTTTAATTCTATGCACATTTGGGACAAATTATATTTTTGAAAGTCAATAAACCATCAATATTCAAAGCATAATCTAATCCTTCTGTTGGGCTAGTTCCATTTAACAAATTTTCTTTCTTTTGTTTGTATTCTTGATCTTCTAAGGCTGCGGTCTTGATATGTTCATTAATGTTTGTTTTAGCACTGATGATAGAGATCCCACAAATTTAATTTAAACTCCTACTCGATGCATTTGAAATTTTCTTTTCTTTTCCCTTGAAGTGTTTAATTTCAAAATCGAATTCACTAAGGAAAGCCACCATCTTGCTTGCCTTGCATTTAAATCTGGTTGATTGAAGAAATATTTAAGGCTGATATGATCATTTACTAATGTGAATTTATTACCCAAAAGGTCGTGTTGCCACATTTTTAAAGCATGAATTACTGAAACTAATTCGAGGTCATACACAACATAATTATTTTCATATTCCTTTAGCTTCTTAAATTCATAGGCTATTTATCTTGCATTAACACTCCACCTAATAGTTCCAAACAAGCACATGTGCACATTATATAATCTTTATTGGAATCAAGAATCTTAAGTATGCGAGCTACAGTTAGCAAATATTTCAACCAATCAAAACTTTCTTGACACCTTTGGGTCCAGATAAATTTAACTCGTTTCTTTTGTAATGATGTTATAGGGTATGCCAACTTGGAGAAACCTTCAATGAATCTATAGTAATAACGTGTAATTCCCATCAAGGATTTGATGTCAGTTACATTCTTAGGAACATGCCAATGAAGAATTTCCTTGACTTTTTCAAGGTCTACAGTGATTCTCTCTTTGGATATTATATGTCCCAAATACTGAATCTGATCTTGGTAAAACTCACATTTACTAAATTTGACATATAGTTGATTCTCTCTGCGTGTTTGCAGTACTATTCTTAAGTGTTGTTCATGCTCTTTTGGTGTCTTGGAATAAACTAGAATATCATCAATGAAGATCAATACAAATTTATTTAAGTACTAGTTGAAGACACTGTTCATTAAACACATAAATGTGGCTGGGGCATTTTTGAGTATGAAAAGGAAGAACAATGAACTCATAATGATCGTATCTAGTTCTAAAATTAGTCTTATGTATATCCTTATCTTTAATTCTGATTTGGTGGTTTTAAACTGTGGATGTCATAGATGTAATACCAAAGCTAGATGGATGTTTAAGTTGATTATAGCTAAGGTTTTCTATGTCGTTAGTGAGAGAACACGTGTTTCTATTTTATAATGTCTTTCAAATGGCTAGAATAATGGTAACTTACAAATAATTGTTTTGTCAGTTCACTTTTATTTTTTTGAAATTTGGTTAAATTGACACCCTTCATTTCTTGAGCTTCATCTGTTGAGAAAATGGCTAAAATTAATGAAATATAAGATTTATTGAAGACTCTGATATAATCAATTATTCATGATACAATCATGGTGGACAAAGACATTCTCAAATATATTTGAACTTGTTAACAAGGTTCACATGACAAAATCAAGTTTAGTCAACTTGAGTCACAACTCTAGCAGGATGAATTACAACAAAGGAATCAACGCTATGAATTTATTTTTATTCGTAAAGATTCATTGTTTTAGATTGATCCCCATCATTGGCCAACACATTATTAGAATTCAGGAGTGGACAATAAGCTCTAGTGCCTCCTTCCTTCTCCTATTGTGTCATATTTGTACATCCTTCAATCCTATACCAAGTTGTTCTTAAGGGGGGATATTAGGATATTCCGACACATAGGAAATAGTTAAGTATAAATTGGTCTAGTGTAGAGTTAGGTAAAGTGTGTTTCTTTACTATGTACTTTTGTAACTTACAATATAATGATCACGACATGTTCTAGACATGAAGTGATCTGACGGTTCATTCTCTCCTCAATATTATTGACACTTGATCCGTGGCTTAACACCCAATTGGTCCATGATCTCTATTTAAAGAGCATGGAGGGTCATTTGTAGGTTAACCGTTCATGAGAGAAGCTTATGTAATTTTTCATTCTTTTATTAATAAATTGCCTGAAGTGGCCACGTTGGCTCAGGTCGTGGACTGTTTCCCTCTTTGAGACGTCAACAATACTAGTGTATTGATTTGTGATCTATTTGAGAGTGGTGTCCTTTGGTGTTCTGTCTGAGGAACTTACCCTGTAAATTCCTACATCACACAAATATGTAGAATTTTTCTTACACTTCCCAAGCCCATCATTAGACCTTGGGAAGAAGTTATTAATAACATGCACATAACTAGTCTATGAAAGGGATGTGACTTTTCACATTCCAGACTAATTTAAACCAATTCAATTTAGAGTGTTGGTATTCTTCAAGGAATTTCATCTTCACTTTTTGTTGGGATAGGGTCCCCTAGGGTCAATTTTGGGGCAAAAAGCCCAAGTTTTATTGTAAAAATTGTAAAGTCTCCGCAAGTTGTGGTCACGGAGCGCGTAGATAATGAAGTGTCATAAAGGGTTGTTATCCTTCTTTTATGTAAGTTGTATCGGCTTGTATAGACCTACCCATGGTCTGCAGACCATGGGATTGTATAAAAAAGAGAGTCTTAGAGAGTCAAAAGTAAGTAACAAGAATGAAGACGAATGTAATGGGTCAGTAGAAGGAAGAGAGAAGAAGTCTTAGAGTAGAAGAGAGGCTCTGCAATTGTGTGTGCAAAGGCCTAGAGTAGAGTTTGTAGCTGAGTGCGCGGAACCTTGTAGCTGAGTGCTTAGGGAAGTCTTGAGTTTGTAAGAAGAACTGAAGTATTAATAAAGATATTATTCCAAAAATTCTTGCATTTATCTATTTCCTTCTGTTATGAATGAATGTGCTATTATGTTATGATGAATGATGGGTTTATGAATTAATACTATATTGATGCGTGATTTTACATGATTTATATTGTCATATGAACACAAGTAATAATAACTATTTACGAGAAGAATATCCTGTTGCATGTTAAAGTTATCAAACACTTAAGCCGATCTGGGTAAATACAGAATTAAGAGTAATTACAGAGGCGTGCAAGTGGAGGATTTACCTGTTTAGGGTTCGCGAAAGGTAGTCGTAGACCTTCGTGAAGGTCTAGAGGTTGATAAAAGCAAGTTATATCGATAGAACTTAAGGGCTTATCGATCTGCATGAAGGCAAGTTTGGGGCATAAACGGCATCACACTCATCTCTGGGTGCGGAAACTTGGTTCCAGCATCCCCCATACTACTTGGGGTGAGACTTCAGTTCGCGCTCCATGTGTTGATGCCGAAAGGGCCAGTAGTGTAGGGATTTATTTGGCAAACTTAACTTTGAACCTGGGTCAGGACCCACTAAGCCAACAAATGGTTCCGTTGCCGGGACTGGGATCTACATAAAGAGATGTGTGATGTCGCATCACTAGAATCCAACAAAGAAAGAAATTGAGGAGTGTTTGGATGGAAAGATCCACGAATTTGCAGCACAAGAAAACAGAAATCCGCGATTGACGAAAGAATAGTGGTTGGACAGGTATCCGTACACACAGATACACAAAATTTTCTTCTCTTCCTTGCCAATCGAGTTATACGAGTGGATCGCTAAATTGGCAGACGACCAGGGAAGGTGGAGGCTTGACGGTCCAATACTGTGGACCCCAGAGTTAGTGCGGAGATTGGAAGCCTTTGAAGATAAGATCGCGCGCACTATTGATCACTGGCTTGATCGTGTCATAGGAGGATTTGTGACAAAATTCACAGTTGATACCTCTGTCAGCTACAACAAAGAAGAACAATTCTTCTTCAAGGGACTGAGAGGTAAGTATTTGAAATCTTTGAATACTTGGATTAAAATGCTCTTGTGTGAAAATCGAGTTATGCAATTACCTTGATGTTTGGAGCTACGCGAAGTGGAAAGTTATTCAGGGATAGAGGGAGAATAGGCGTTGAATATAGCTTGCTGATTGAGCCCCCTCTGAGTGATGACGAAGGAGCAGCACAGACTTCACCGCAGAGCGCTATCCAGTAAATAAGGCAAGGGTTCCCACGAATAACTCATCCGCCCACACCACCTCCATCTTCACCTCCACAACATACACATTCACCCACACCACCTCCACCTCTGTTGCTGTTCAATATGGAGAATGCAGTGAAGTTGCCCGTTTTCAAGGGCTTGGGGAATGAGGACCCAAACTAGTTTTGGTTCATTACGAAGGCTGTGTGGACAACCTAGAATATTACATATGATCAAATGAAGAAAGCAACATTGGTTACTTCTTTACAAGATCACGCACTAACGTGGTATATTAAGTATTGCACTGATAACGCGACGGTTGTGTTGGCAGACATTCAGACTACGCTGAATAAGGAATTTAGTAGGCCCAAGTTTGAAGCACAATCAATCATTAGATTCAAGGAAATCATGATGAGGCCTAGAAAAACACCCTGGGAGCTGGATTAGAGATTGAAATGCAAGATTTGCGAGGCTAACATGAAACTTATGGATAGATAGCACCGCGAATGGTTTGTAGCCTCGCTCTTGCCTTACCTAAGGGTTTCTTTATCACAACACAAGATTGGGACCCAGGTGGAAGCCCTGTAGATTGCGATGAGATTGCATGAGATAATGATTCAAGATGCTGCTTTGGGAGTCAACAGATTCATGCGGAGTTGCAAAACCTTTGCCTAGAGTTGCAAAGTCTGAAGAAAGATAGAGCGGCTTGACTAGAGGTGTGTGAAGAAGTTTGGTGTTTGAAATGTAAGAGTCAGGGGCATGATAAAGACCATTGCCCTGTCTTCGCGAATTATGTTGCAGGAGGAGGGCTGATGCATCTGAGGCTGGAAGCTCAAGCGGGGCCAAGGATGGGGCCAGCGCTGTGGTGCGTTATCTGCCAGGTAGCTAGAAAACATGTAACAGACAATTGTCACTTGCTGCGGAAATTTGTGCAGACACCGCAATAGCTCTTCTGCAACTTCTACAAATCAGTGGGTCATGATGAGCATAACTGTCGTAGTTATGAGTTGATGATGGAAAGAACGCCTGCATGTCAAATGCAAACAGATAATCGGGCTTTGGATCAAGGCACTGGGGGAACGTGCAGTGGATATCAGGGTCGCAAACGAGGCGGAGGAGGACTTGCGAAAGGTTGGGGACAAGTTATTTGCTACAACTATGGAGTGCTAGGACACTACGCATGGGAGTGTACGAATCCAATGCGCCTGTCATGCCGATACTGTACTCAGTTTGACCATGCGACATAGGACTACCCTGTGTTGATAGCTAAGATGCGTGAAAAGGGGACACAACCTCAGTAGCCTACCCAGAACCTAGAGATGATGAGAGCTAAACCTCACGAAGAGGATCCTAACGTGAATATCATGCTGTGAAGTGGAATGGCGTCTGGCTAGGATAAGGGAAAGCAACCTGAAGAAAGTGAATGGGTCTGCAAGGCCCCAGAAAAAGAAGTTGGGTTTGATTTGGAGTGTGCGAAAGAAACCTTCATGGAAGTGAAGAAAAGCTTCACTAAGGCTTCTACCTCAAGAAGCCAAGATAAGCAGTCTGAAGAAATGGACCCATCCATGCTTATATGAAGCTACTATGCGACACTAAGGCCATGAAAGGCTTACAGGGGTTGATAAATAAATGTGTTGCTATGGAAAATGCTCCTGAGGGACTACACGTAGTCAGGAAAATTGGTAAGCATAAGGCAAGAACAGCGCGTGAGATGAGGCTCAATGCGCAAATAGGCGAATATGAAATGAACCAATTTATTCTAGATCTTGGGTCGGATGTGAGTGTTTTTCCTAAACAAACATGGGAGGGAATGGGGAGACCTGTGCTGCAGTGGTCTCCGATTCAATTAAGGATGGAAAATCAACAGAAGATTATACCCATGTGAAGATTGCAGGGAGTGACAGTCGATATTGAAGGTGCGAGCACGTTGGCCGATTTGGAAGTGATAGAGATTGTCGATGATATCAATCCATACCCCACGCTCCTTGGGATCGACTGGGCTATTGACATGAATGGGGTGATCAATTTGAAAAAGCGAACAATGTCATTTGAGAGGAAATCACTCCGTGTAGTAGTACCTTTGGACCATGCAGAAGGATTGCGTTATACTGAACTGGTCCGCGATTATGAAAGTGACGATGATTGGACCAGATATACAAAATAACAGCGCGACACCAAGATTGGGTGAATCCGACAGCAGATGGACACATTGCATGGGACTGTGAAAGTTCCTGTACATCAGATTTAGATGAGGAGTTGGAACACTGGCATAATAGATTGCATGAAGTATCTATGTTGTGCTATAACATGATGACTAAATCGATGCGTTGTGCCTCATCTGAGGTAAGGAGTTTGCCTTATTATGATGGTCTAACTGATGTAGATAAATTTTTGGATGGATTTGAAAGGGAAGTGCCTGAGAAGCATCGCTTCCAAGCACTGGATTTGGCGCTACGCACTACGCCTGCAAGATGGTGGGGTACACACAAAGTCAGTTTTGATGGATGGCATGAATACATAAGAATGATGATGGTGCGGTTTGGTTGCCAAAAAATGCGACTGATAGAGAAATATGACGGGAGGAGTGATTCGCGCGATCACTTAGCAAAATGAATTGACACTTATGGAGCAGAACTGCAACCGGAGTGGGTGCATTTTTTTTGTCATACTTTGGATGTAATACCAATGAATTGGTACCTGGAAACATAGCTCCTCCAAGACACTGATGAGTGGGATATTTTGAGACAAGGATTCTTAATGACATTCAACTTTGAAGATGGATTTGAACGCATTGATGAAGTGTTGTAGGAGATCAAGGCAGTGAACTTTAGAATCCTACAGGATGATTGAACCAGCCAGCTGTGCCATGCGTTGGAATGCTACAATGTGATTGCTGAAGAAGGAGACGGGGATCCAAGGAACATTAATATCTTAGAGGCAGACGGTCACCGTGAAGTTGAGGGACCGCAGATAGAGAATCTAGATATAACCACGCCACTAAAAACTAGGCAAGTGAACATTGGCACAAAAGCAGAGCTGAAGTTTGCGAAGATTGGGGACTACTCGAATGATGCTATGGTGGTTAAGGTCACTGAGTTGCTCGCGAATATCAGAATTTGTTTCCCACAAAATTTTCATACTTAAAAGGAATAATAGACGATTTAGGAGTGATGAAAATAACATTGAAACTAGACGCAAAGCCTGTTAAGTAGAGGCCATATCGCCTTAATCCAAAATACAAGGAAAAGGTCCGTCTAGAGTTGGACAAGATGCTGGCAGCAAGTTTTATTGAACTAGTGGAAGAATCTGATTGGGTGAGTCCCATGGTAGTTCAGGAAAAGAAGCAGAAGGATGAAATAAGGATCTACGTAGATCTCAGTAAGCTGAACAATGCTCACGTTCATGATCCTTTTCCAACTCTGTTGACAGATGAAGTACTGGATAATGTTGGTGGGAAGGAGGCCTATTCATTCACTAACAGATTCTATGGATACCATTAGATAAAGATCACGCCAGAAGACAGAAGTAAGACTACCTTTGAGACTGAGGGGGGATGCTTTCAGTATACGGTAATGCCTTTTGGACTTAAGAACGCACCAACAATATTTTTGCACGTAGTCATTGCGGCATTCAAAGAGCTCATTCACAAGTTTTTGAAGGTATATTTTGATGATTGGACTGTGTTTGGACTGGTAAAACGCCATGTAGCTAGTTTGAGCTTGATGCTGGATACGTGCCGGAGGTATCAAATCAAGCTAAACTTGAAGAAGTGCTTATTTTGCGTCCCCTTCAGAATCTCACTGGGTCATGTAGTGTGCATACAAGGATTAATGGTGGACCTGTTATCACCCCAATAAACTCTCCTAGGTTGTATATCAGAGATGCTTGGGAACATTACAAACTCAACAAAATGTTGGAAATGGATGAATGGAAGGTCTGCTGCATATTCAAGCCAGATAACCACTCCTACTATGCTTAACTCCAGACATGGGTGAACACCCCTATACTACAAGGCTTTAGACCACCAATTACTCACAGTTTAAGGAATAGGTGAACATGGAGAATACTGACCACACTAGCAGATGCAGAAGACCATGTGATGGCCGGCTGCAACCAGTAAAGAGGTATGCAAATCTATTTCTTAATACACAAATAGGATGACAACTTTCTAGCATTAAGTAAAAAGAAACCCGTATAACACATTCAATAATACATGCAAGCTTCTAACACAGAGGTGGGATGACAGCCCCTCTAATGCTAAATATCAAGAGCAAATGAATAAATGCATAACAGGCACAACCTAGAACAAAGAAGAAGTGGAAAGTGAGCAATTAACAACAAAAGAAGCTTGTATTAGCTGAAAATGAAGACCAGACGCTGCAAGTATCACAGTAGTTACAGTCTCCAGAAGTTGAACCTTACATCAAAACCAAAACCATCTACCCTTATTACATCTGTATTCTAGGTATATATAGAGTTTGTTTACAAAATGATCTACTATCCTATGCGTGGAGGGGTCATAATGGACCACCAAGCACATTAACTATCTGATAAAAATCTCTGTTACACTTGCTGCTTTAATGAATACATTTAACATTTTCTGGTACTTGGTTGTCCTTCCTGAGCAGGTAGAATGTCCTATGAAAGAATGATCCATAACTGATTAATGCTGTGAACTGCTCGAGGAATGTCCTTTTTTTCTTCGGCCATAGTGCTCTTTGAATACAGTTGTTGAAGAATAACTGTGCCGGGTATAGGTAGCTAGCCAACTTCGTCCTTCGGGAGTGCAGAGTGGTTATGGACGTGAACAATCGGGAAGGGTGTAGAAGGGAAATTGGCCGTTGGATCACAGAGATGGATGGTGGAGATAGACTTACAGGAGGTATCGGGGAAAAAATATGAATGGACACACGTGGACCGTCGGATCGTGGCCGGGCAGATCCAACGGTGATCGGAGGTCAAAAGAAGTGCAGACATTAACGGGCGGGAAATGGTACGATGGGCGGTAAACGGTATTCCCCGCACCGTTTTTCGGAGGTAGGCAGAATTCGTACAAACGAGCGCGATACGAGTCACAGGACGACACGTAGCAGATGGGACTAGCGGAAAACCACTTTCCCCACGGGTTAATGTACAAGCAGTTCGCGAGATTGGGAGGAACATCTATTGTTGGATGGCGGTGGGGGAAGGATCGGACGGCTGAAAATCGACGCGCGTATTTTTTGATCGATGTGACTGGAAAAGGCTTATAGAATATGCGCGCGGTTACATGGTAAGGTCACATTATGGAGTGTAGGTGCCCGAGACTTCAAGGGAAAGGGGCTTACACAGGGTTTTGGAGGCAAAACAGAGGAAAACAGGGCTAGTGGGAATTATACGAGTGTAGGAAAAATGGAGGAGAGGGAACCAACTACTGCGAGCCTCTTGCAAACATAACCAGCACTGCCAGACCTGTTTTTTCTTATCCAATGAATCTTGTAGAATATAGCAGAGCTAACACTGGCTCCTTCTGGGGATGAGATCCTCCCTGGAAGTCTCAAGAACCTGCAGACCATTGCCTTCAAACAAAACCAGCTTAAAAATATTGCCTAGTATTCCATTGGGCATGGAGTCTACTTTACCTATACAAAACTGATAAAAAACAAAATATTTACAACTTTTAAGGCCACAAGACCTTAAACAACATAAATTTTCAGAAAATGCCCATTAAGTAGGCCATCAAAAACTGCCTTTCCCCCCATACTCTTCAGTATGAAGGTGTTGTTCCCTTGGATCTAAGAAATGATAAAAGGCCCTGTCCAGAAAGCATCAAACTTCCCATGATTGCCTTTCTTTTCTTTCAGTGCATCCCATTTCAAGACCAAATCTCCAACCTTAAAATTATCTGTCTTTGTCTTCCTATCAAAAGCATCCTTGATCTTTTTCTGATGTGCTGCAGACTTTTCAACCAGCTGTTTTCTGATTTGATGTACCTCTGCTAAATCTGTGATCCTTTGTGCCATGTATTCTTCCTCACTCTGTTCTTGTTGCAGGAACTTTGCCACAGGGAGGGTAAGCTGAATTGGAAATACTGCTTCTCTGTCATACACCAACTTGAATGGAGAATTCCCTGTGGATCTCTTAATGGTCACTCTGTCAGCCCAAAGTGCATATTTGAGCTTAGAATCCCAATTCTTCTTGTTTTCATCCAACTGCTTCTTAATTATCCTTATTAAAATTTTGTTGGAAGATTCCACTAGCCCATTACCCCGAGGATAATATGAGGTGGAATGAACTAGTTTAATGCCCATTGAATTACACATTTCCACCAAATCTTTTGCTCTGAAGGCTACTGCATTATCAGTGACTAATTTATGTGGACAACCAAATCTGGTAAAGATATTTTCAATTAAAAACTTTATGACCACATTATGATCAGTCTTCCTGGTAGGGATTGCTTCAATCCACTTAGTGAAATAATCAGTGGCTACTAATATCCATCTGTGCTGGCCACTGGAATGTGGATTGATCTCTCCAATGAAATCCAAGCCCCACTATTGAAAAGGTCCTTTTGCATGTATTGATTTTAAGGGTAGGGACTTCAACTGTTGTCTCCCTTCAAATCTTTGGCACCTATCACAATATTTAACAAATGAAAATACACCAGAAAATAAAGAGGGCCAATAATATCCAGCCCTGAGGATTTTGTGAGCTGTAGTCTTCCAATAATGGTGTCCTCTGCACATGTTGGAATGAAACTGCTACATAACTTCTATTAACTATTCTTTGTCCAGACATCTCAAAAGAATCCCAGTGGGGTCCCTCCAATAGAGAAGATTTTCGTTAATGCAATATTTAGCTGCTCTAAGCTTAATAGTTCTGGCTTGACTTTGGGTAAAGCTGGGAGGGATTTCTAGCTTCAGCAAGAAATTAATTATTGCGGAATACCGATCACAAGAAGTTAGATTTTCTACCACTGGCTGCTTTCTCACTGGTTTAGCTGCTTCCTCTTCTTCCATTTAACCATTCTCTGTATTTGTGCTCATGAGATTTATGTACAAGGTTCTGCAATTTTCTTCAACTAATAGTCTGGCAAGACCTTAACCTCTGACAAGCTTGGTGGGCTTTAATTCTATATTAAAGTCAATCATCTTTGCAATTTATCTAGCCCTTCTTCCATCAACATCTGGTTGTGTTAAGACATCTTTTATTGCAGCAGAGGGTACATATGCAATTACTTTATAATACATAATATAAACTCTGAAAGCTTTTAAAGATTTGATAAGGGCATATGCCTGTTTCTCCATAATATCATACCTCAGCTTGGCATCCCTTAAGGTTTTGCTGAAGAATGCAACTGGATGCTCTAAGCCTTCTTCATTTGCTTGCAATAATACTACTGCAAGGGTGTCTTCAGAGGCAAATGAGAATATATGGAACTCCTTGCTTTAATCTGGACTAATTAAAGTAGGAGCTTCCATAATAGCCTTTTTAATGGAATCAAATGATTTTCTTGCCAGATCAGTCCATTTGATCTCTGACCCTTTTCTCAACATGGAGGTAATATGCTTCACAAGTTTTGCAAAATTTGGTATAAACCTCCTCACAAAATTAATCTTACCCAGAAAGGACTCGATGTCCTTCTTTGATCTCGGGACAGACAAAGTTTGTATGGACTTGACTCTTTCTGGGTCAATTTGGACACCTTCAACAGAAACAATATGTCCTAACAACTTGCCTTCTTCTAAAGAAAATTATGATTTTTTAGGATTGACTAAAATCCAAAACCTTCTGCACTTCAAAAATAATTTCTTCAAATGCTGTAAATGGTCATGATGGCTGCTGGTGTATACTGTTATATCATCAAGGTAAATTAGGACAAATTTGTCCTTCTCTCCCACAAACGCTATACCCATAGCTCTCTGAAAGGTGGCTCCAGCATTCATCAATCCAAAAGGCATCTTGGCATACATAAAAGTGCCCCAAGGAGTGGTGAATGCAGTCTTCTCTTGGTCATCTGGATGTACAACAATCTGATTAAAGTCTGAAAATCCATCTAGGAAAGACATCACTTTGGCTCCTGAGACCGTTTGCAACAAATGCTCCATCTTGGGTAGAGGGTAGTTGTATTTCTTTGAGCACTTGTTTAAGTTTCTGAAATCAACACAAAGTCTGATTTCTCCACTTTTCTTCCTCACCACTACTAGATTGGCTACCCATCTTGAATATCTGAGAGGGACTATAATTTTGGCAGCCAGTAATTTCTTGATTTCTTTTTCAATAAGAGGAAGGAGCATAGGATTTATTGGTCTCAGCTTCTATTTGAAAGGAATAGTGTCTTTCGCTAAAGGGATTTTATGCTGGATGATATTTTTATCATATGTTTTCAGGTCACTATATTCCCATGCAAAAACATCAGCAAATTGCTTCATTAAATTGCAGTATTCTGAACTTTGGTCAGTAGACAAATGGGTGGACAGATTTATGTATCTAGTATCTAGGCTGACATGGACTCCCTATATCATGCTTACAGACTGTAGATTGATCTTCTTTTTGGGCAACCTTGTAAGGCACATCATTCTGGTCAAACAGTCTTTCTAGAGGAATTAGACCCTTGGGTATATGATTGCTGGGCAGTTGGACAATGCTATTTTTGCCAATTTTATTTCTAAGCTGGGACTTGGGATTATCTTCCAAGGCTTCATTCTCTTGGTCAATTTGCATTTCAGAAAATTCATCAATGACTTGCAAGAATCTATTCAATTCATTATCATCTTCAAAAACTTTCCAATGGTGGACATTGTCAGGCAAGGATGGTCTGTATTTCATTTGGAGTTCATAAACTAATCTGGGAGGCACAGGAGGGATAAACAGACTAGCAGAGACAACAAGGGAATCGGCAAGCTGATTTTTCGGCTCTAGGGATATATGAGATACAAAAACTGTCAAAAGAATCTTTGAGTCTCCATACCTCATCTCCGTATGCTTTCAGCCTTGGGTGCTTCACCTGAAATGTTTTATTTACTTGTTGAATAATCAGATCAACATCTCCAAACACCTTTATGTTCTTGATTCCTCTGTCTTTAGCTGTGTTCAGGCCCAATATTGGAGCCTCATATTCTGCTATATTATTGGTTACTTGGAATGCCAGCTTAAAAGACAACTGCGTGTTTTCTTGTTTTGGATATATTAGCACCATCCCTGCTCCTGTAGTTTCCCTGCAACATGCTCCATCAAAGAACATCTCCCAAACTTGACTTCCTTGCTCTTCCTTGGCCTGAACTGTTGATTTCTTAAGTTGCATTGAGGCCTTCTGAGATTCTTCTATTTGAAGAATACATGCTCCAAAATCAGTATCCACTGCATAAATAGGATGATTAGAAGGATTCTTCTCATCACTGATGATATAGGCCAGCTGTGCTTCTCTGTACAATCTCCTGATTTCTCCTCCAAAAACTAGGACAGTGGCATAAGATAAATTATTTTGTAATGTCCCACCTAGTCTCTTGATCCATCCTCTAGACAACATCATGCCAAACTTAGGAGGGACATCTGCCACCACTATGTCCATTACCATACTCTTCATTGACAGCTGAGTCAGGGTAAAGGCCAGGTCTTTAATCAGTCCTAGGCATCTCACTTTCCTTGAATCAAAAGAGAATAAATCATGATAAGGTTGGGTGATGTCAAGGCCTAACTCTTCCATGACAACTGTAGGCATCAGATTGTGGCTAGCCCTTATGTCTAGTAGGCAATTGTGAAGGATTTTATCATGAATGGTCAAGGAGACATAAAAGGATGGAGAATTATCATCAGCAGGTTCGGTCATTGGGCTTAGCACAACCGCAGGTTTATCATCTTGCAAATTGACAGAGTCAGTGGAGGTTTGTATGGCTTTCAGTTCAAGAGCTTCAAGGATGGGCTTTCTAAATACTTCACTCTTTACAAGTTTCACCAGAGGCACAAATATATTTAACTTCTGAACTTCTGCTTCAAGACTGAAAAGGGAAGGTAACCTATTAGGACCTCTTACCTCTTAAGCTGGAGCTTTGAGGATGACTGGATCAGCTGCTGGTCTCTTTTGCCTGGTATTCTGTGATTTTGTTTGAACAACAGCTCTTTGGGCAGGGTTCTCCTTGACATTATTTGCGTTCGACCTCAGGTTATATCTTTGCTGTTCACTAGTCTGCAGGACAACCTCCCTGTCCCACCTTCGACTGTCTTGTTCATGCAGCAACGACTCTTCATATTCAGCCAATGTTAAAAAGGTAGCATTGCCTTTATCTTCCATGCAATGTATTTCATCCTCATCTTTAATCTGTTCTTCCTCCATGACTACATTTTGGAAAGGAGTTTTAACTTTATGTTCTTCATTCGGCTCTTTACCCCTTTGAATGATTTGTAATTTTTCATTTTCTCTTCTATATGGATTTTAATTTCTGGGAGCAAATATGTTATGCTGCCTTGTTTTTCCTGAGTTTTGTTCAACCTTTAGCTTAGATATTTCAGCAACCAATGATTTATCATTCTAGTCATTTTGTCTAATTTAGGCTCTGAAGATGAAGCAGAGGAAGAAGAAGCCTCACCTCTCTGTCTTCTTCTATCAACATGACTTTTAAGTTCCTCTATAGCCATAATGTTATGAAACTAGCTCAAGAAAAGATAAAAAAGATAGATCAACGCCTTATAATTCAGCCTCTTCGAGGGGGAAACCTCCTTTACATTACATAAATGAACAATTCTTGGATGATTCAAATGACAAAACCTCCTTTCTATA
>APFE030653632.1:141468-160248 GCA_000404065.3 Pinus taeda
AGAGACATGAAAAATCGTAAATTAACATTGTCTCGGAATGAGTACATACAAAAGGTGTTGAAAAGATTTAACATGCACAATGCAAAACTAGTTAGTACACCTTTTTCTAGTCATTTCAAACTTAGTAAGGAAATGTGCCCAAAGACCCAAGAAGATGTGGATTATATGTCTAAAGTTCCATATGCATTAAAAGTTGGAAGCTTAATGTATGCAATGGTCTGCACAAGGCCTGATATTGCACATGCAGTGGGAGTTGTAAGCAGGTACATGAACAATCCAGGAAAGGAACATTGGATGGCAGTGAAATAGATTCTCAGATATTTGAAAGGTACCACAGATCAAGCATTATGCTTTGGTGGTTCAAACATTTCTCTACAGGGATATGTTGATGCAGATATGGCAGGTGACATAGATAATAGGAGAAGCACTACAGGATATGTATTCATTGTTGGTGGAACAACTGTCAGTTGGGTTTCAAAAATCCAAAGTGTTGTTGCACTTTCAACAATAGAAGCTGAGTATGTTGCTGCTACAGAGGCTAGTAAAGAAATGATCTGGTTACAAAGGTTTATGGGTGAATTGGGTAAGGAGCATGATAAGGGCATGGCCAAAGTGCCATTCATCTTGCAAAGAACTCAACATTTCATTCCAGGACTAAACACATACAGCTCAAGTACCATTTCATACGATCAGTGTTGGAAGATGGATAGTTGAAGATGGAAAAGATACACACCAGCCAGAATCCTGCAGATATGCTAACAAAAGTTGTAACCAGGGAGAAACTGAGAACATGCTCAGTTTCAATTGGCCTTCAAGGATGACGATGAAGATGAGAAACAACCAGGTCCAAGGGAGGAGTCATTGTCCAACAAATGAAGCAGCGATGGAGTTGCTACAATCATTCTCCAAGTGGGAGATTGTTGTGTGTGGAGCATGATTGTTCAGAGGTCTTTGTTTTAGCTGGATGTATACCCTAGGAAGTTTTGTACACCCCTCCACGCAGGGGTCTGGGGGGGCCGATCCCCCCCGGCTGGGGGGTCCGGGGGCCAGCAGTCCCCCGGCGGGGGCTCGGGGGTAGCGCCCCCGAAGCTAAAAACAGATGTAAATTTGCCTCGTAAAAGTATAGTAATTTCTAGTCAACCTGGGTTGCTCATTAGGTGGATGATCTGACGGTAGAACTTATGTTTACTTTAGGGTTTTTTGCCCTAGAAGGCAACCCCTCTCTTTGTATGAGGGCATCGTATTTGAGGCTGTGAGATAGATGTGTATTCTGTGTGAGCGAGAAACAGAGAGGTGAGAATGTGAGAGAAAACAAAGGATATTACAACGGATTTGCTGTAGGTTGTGTCTCTTCATTTTGCTGGATAATAGAAAGGAAGGACTGGCTGTTTGAGGTGGACGTAGCCCAAACTGGGTGAACCACGTATATCTGTGTCTCTCTTGTTTTGTGCATTTTCTGTGTTTATATTTTTGCAATATTTTATGTGTTCCATTGCTTCGTAATATTTAATTTTCTAACATTTTTGTCATTGCACTTGTTAAATCTATGCAACGATGGATAGAGCACGGTTAGGGATATTTTATTGCTCTTTAAAAAATACAAACATCCTCGATTTTTCATTGTTAAGCTCGCTAAAATCTATCTAACTTTGGCAGATCACTTTTGGAGACATTTTATTGCTCTTTAAAAAATATAAACATCTCCAAGTTTTTGTAGTAGGACTCGTTAAACATCCATACCACAATCCGTAAAGAAATTTTTTGGGATATTTTATCGCTCTTTTAACAATATAAACATCCCTGAGTTTTTCATCATTTTGCACTCGTTAAATATACGCAAACGATGCTGTGAGAACCTCCTTTTTGATCTTGTTCCAGCTCATAAACTGAAAAAGGCCAACAGAGCATCCTTTTTAGGCACTTTTTTCTCGCTCTTTAAACTGAAAAAATCCTGAGCTATGTCTTGCTGCTCGTTAAACATGCTAAAGATGACTCGAGCATTCTTTCAGGTACTTTTTTCTTGCTCGTTAAAAAATGAAAAATCCCGAGTTTTTGTTACTGAGCTCGTTAAAGCGTCACGAAAAAACACGAGTTTAGTCTGTCGCCTCGTACTCGTAACAAAATGAGGTTGACATCTATTGGAAAAAGGTCTCTCTTTATCCAGGTTCAATAGATTAAATACAGAAAAGTAACCGATTCGGGTATACTGTTAAACTTTCGTTGCACCCGGTTAACAACTATGACAAAGGGACCACCATGGAGTCTCTCTTTGCGATCTTTTCAGACTCGCTAAATATGAAAAGATCATCGAGTTGTCTAGTCTGGACACTTTAAATACACAAACAAGATATAGAGTCGTTCTTTTTACGATACTTTTCAGATTCTTAAAAGATGAAAAAATTGACGAGTTTGTCTGTTTGGACTCATTAAACTAATCAGATAGGGCAAAGAGTCATTCTTTTTGCGATCCTTTTCAGACTCTCTAGACATGAAAAGATCGATGAGTTTACTCGTTTGGACTCATTAAAAAATCAGATGGGGAAAAGTGGACAATACAACTATATCTTGTATCCGGAAGCATGATTTGGCAGCATTCGTTCCCTTGAACATGGCACTCCCTCAGATAAACCGTCATTTTGATAGCCTCTTAGTATGAACCCTACCAACCTATGAGTTTTTAGCCTATATACCTTGATGTAATTGCATCTTCGTATCTTACACACTATGTAGTGCTCATGAGTCTAGTGCTGTCTGGTTAAAACCGTTGTCATGCCTTCTATTGTTCAAGGGTTCCCATTTTTTTCTCTATCAACCAATCCTACATATCCTTTCATCATGCCCTCCATTGTTTAGACTCAAAAGCTCAAAATATTCTTCAAAAAACAAATCATCCTTGACCGGTCTCATGTTGACTGATGTAGGACGTGTCATTGCCTACCTTTCAACAGGTTTCTTCCTATCGACTTCAACACTCTCTGTAGGAAGATAACCCAGAAACACATTCAGTGCCTTGGTGCTTGCAGAAATTAATGGTAGGTCACCTTGTGTTTGATCATGGGTTTTCATTATTGGCTCCTGGTTAAGCGATTCTACGAAGTGTTCAATGACAAAAAAATCTTTCACACTCGTTAGTTTGCACTGTGCATCTTGGAGACCATCAACATTATCGGTGGCCTTCCTCACATCTGTTAATAGTCTCCATTATTGGCTGATAATCAAATGATTTCGTGCATGTTCGACGTCAACTCATATTATCACATGTACCGATCTATGCTATTCGGTGAAGCGGGAATCAAGACCTTGGGTATAGGCTTGCATCATTCAGCCTTGTTTCCTCTACCAAGCTGCAATATTGATATTTGGAGACAACTATTTCAGGATGATCTATTATGACACTAGATCCGCCCTGTGCCATATTGGCGGCCAACATTGTTATATCTCCGAGGAGAAAGTTACTTTGACATAGCTACCGAGCATGGGAATTCCCAACTCAGGACATGATTTTAGAAGTTTATATATATGTATCATTGTTGTATCAAGTTTTCCTTGTCGCCCGAAACTTCTCTCTCTCTCTACAAAGATTTTGACAGCAAATTACAATGTTTTTTCATAAAGTATTTCGACCATCATCTCTGCCTCTGATCTCATACTTTAGGGGGCATCTGTTATAGGAAAAATTGACCTCCTAATCAACTCAGAGGAGAAAGACAAGATGACTAAAGCAATGATCACAATTGCAGGCCCAGAATCCACACTAACGCTCTTCATACACTGACTACCTGCTTTATAAAGCTTGTTTACAAGCATAAAGGAGCATAGTCACCCTCGTAACTCTTGTTGTTATACTAGATGGAGCTTTAGTGAACTTAAGTGATGTCCAAAAGGTTATGCCAACTAATCTACCCATAAATATATAGATATTAAATCCCTAAATTTGTGCAAGAAAAGCAAGGAAACTCCAAAAATCAAGATATTTGGAGAAATTCTATTATGAGAATGAAGGCAAATGGGAAAAAGCTTGTAAACAAGGCAGGTTCATGGTTTTTGCCCAAATGAATTACAGGTGGAGTTTGTCAGCCCTAATTCAATTGCTATATAAGCAACGAGAGGGCCATTGCAAAGGGATCAGAACATTTGGAAGGATATCCCATAGAGCTGTTGTGAACTGTTATATTCTTGAAGGAGCTAGCTGAAAGAAGGAGAGAGAGAGAGGAAGAAGGGGTAAGGAAGGCTGATACAATGGGTTATTGTAATCACTCTTCCATTATGAATATAGGATTGCGGTTGTGTTCCCTACTCCAAATTTTCGGTGATATTGTGCCTTTATTTGTTCATTCCGATGCTTGTTGTGTTGAGTAGATAAGTTATACATTTATACATGTTTGTTACAGATTCTTACATTAATTGTCAGAAGTATATGCTGTGATTGGTTTGCTTCATTCTTTTGTGCAGGAATTGTCTTGGAGCCAGTTAGGAGGAGTTCTTCTTATCGCACGGAGATCCCGATGCGAATCTAGAAAGAACCAAAGGTGATCCTCTTTCCATATCCTGTCAATATATGTTTGATAGATGAACATGTGTGTAATAGGTAGCTTTTGCAGATTTGCAGATAACCTTACAGTATGTTGAAGGTCCCGAGAAGACTTTCGAGGGTAGTTTTCATCCCGTGCATTGTACCCCATAGCAGTTGGCTATGGTGTATGCGCTCTAGAAATTCAGACATTACCTGCTAGGCAGACATGTTAAGATGTATACAGACCATTCTGTATTAAAGTACCTAGTCAACAAGCCTGTGTTGGGGGGGAAATATGCAGATGGTCGCTATTGTTTCAGGAGTATGATTTCAAAGTAATTGTGAAGCCAGGGAGATTGAATGCGGGGCCAGATCATCTGTCGCGCATTGAAACAGGAGAAGAGCCTACCAACTTAGAGGAGGGTCTGCCTGACGCACAACTCTGTGGTGCGCATAACAGACAATCATTTTGTAGATATTATCCACTTTTTGACTATGGTAATGGCTCCAGAAGGATACACTAGTCAACAAAAGAAGGAATTGGTGGTGTGCACGAAATATATATATATTATATATATATATATATTTTTGTTATTGTAGGTCACTTATATAAGATGGGATCGGACGAGATACTGCGACGATATGTGACTGATTTTGAATGAAGCAGTATCCTAACTTAAGCTCATGGAGGGGTTGCGGGAGGCCATTATGTAGGAAAAGAAACAACATAGAAGATTTTACGCGCTGGGTTGTGGTGGCCAACATTGCATAAAGATTTCAAAGCATATTGTAGGGCCTGCAATGCATGTCAAAGAACCAACATGCCATCGTGGAGGAATGAGATGCCTTTGAATCCGAAGGTATCATTGCAACCATTTGAGAAATGGGTAATTGATTTTGTAGGACCGATTCAACCTCCTGGAAAGAAGATGGGTGCACAATATATCATCATCGCGACCGAGTATTTGACTAGATGGGAGGAGGCTTAACCCGTGAAGGACTATATAGGGGCAACAACAAAAAAATTTCTATTTGAGTATGTGTTGACCAGGTTTGGTTGCCCGAAGATTTTAATGAGTGATCATGGTACACATTTCCTTCATGAAACGATCAATGCGTTGATAGAAGAGTTCCAAGTTTATCATCAGAAGAGTACACCATATCATCCTCAGGCCAATGGGATGGTTGAAGCATTTAATAGTATATTAGAGAATGCGCTGACAAAGGTTTGCAATGTGTAGAGTAATGATTGGGATGTGCGTGTACCAGCTGTGTTATGGGCTTATAGAACTACTTCTATGAAGCTCACTGGTCAGACACCGTTTAGATTGGTCTATGGTGTAGAGGTTGTGATGCCTATGGAGTATATCGTGCCTAGTCTACACATAATTAAATTCACAGGGATGTCGGACCGCAGAGCCTTAGAAGAGAGGCTCGTGCAGCTGACAGAGCTTGCGTTGAAGTCACAACCTTCGACTCCACCAGAGGTCCGAGAATAGCGCGAAGCGGCTGCAAAGGGTGGAGTCGCAACAATAGATGCCGCAGTGAGGGATTGCACTGCACTCTTCGAGCAGTCCATGGAGGTAGTCATGGCGCTGTAGGAAGATCCTAAATTTCAGAGGTTAAACATGGAAGCCTGTGAATTGCAACAAAAATATGATGAAGCAAGAGCAACGATGCACACCGTCGCTATATCATAGCAATTGACCAAGCTGCATGAGGTGAAATAGTTGCTTGAACAAGTGGAGGCAGTGCAAAGGAAAGAGGCGATCCTCAAGGCCAGATTGGGGCCTTGGATGGATGAGGCCTATGTTATCTCTACCGCCATTGAGGAGAAGATGACAAGCCTGCAGAGAACGCAACAGAAGATAAAGGAAGACAGTGCAGGAGCAACAACAAAGCAGTTGATGGAGCAGATCAAACAGGCAGTCACGCAGAGCGCGATTGAGGTAGCAGTGGAACAAGTAGAGCTGGGAGGTCTTTGCAGTAAGATCTCCATGCCAGCAAAGTGACTTAGGGGTGAGTCATGATAATTGTGTTGGGGACCTGTTAGGACAGGGTCCCCTAGGGTCAATTTTGGGGCAAAATCCCAAGTTTTTCGGCAAAAAGCCCAAGTTTTATTGTAAAAAGTGTAAAGTATCTAGAATTTGTGGTTGTGAAACATGTAGATAGTAAAGCATCATAAAGGGTTTTTACCCTTGTTTTATGTAAGCTGTGTCAGCTTGTATAGACCTACCCATGGTCACAGACCATGGGATCGTATAAAAAGGAGAGTCTTAGAGAGTCAAAAGTAAGTAACAAGAATGAAGACGAATGTAATGGGTCAGTAGAAGGAAGAGAGAAGAAGTCTTAGAGTAGAAGAGAGGCTCTGCAGCTGTGTATGTAGAGGCCTAGAGTAGAGTCCGCAACTGAGTACGCGGACCCCTGCAGCTGAGTGCACAAGGAAGTCTTGAGTCTGTAAGAAGAACCGAAGTCTTAATAAAGAGATTATTCCAGAAATTCTTGTGTTTATCTATTTCCTTATGTTATGAATGAATGCTCTATTATGTTATGATGAATTACGCGTTTATGAATTAATATTGTATTGATGCATGATTTTACATGATTTATATTGTCATATGAATGCAAGTAATAATAATTGTTTACGTGAAGAATATCCTATTGCATGTTAAAGTTATCAAACACTTAAGCCGATTCGGGTAAATATAGAATTAAGGGTAATTACAGAGGCACGTAAGTGGAGGATTTACCTGTTTAGGGTCCACGAAAGACAGTCGTAGACATTTGCAAAGGTCTAGAGGTTGATAAAAGGAAGTTATATCGATAAGCCTTAAGGGCTTATCGATTAACGCGAAGGAAGGTTTAGGGCGTAAATGACATCACACTCATCTATGGGTGCCGAAACTTGGTTCCAACATCCCCCCATACTGCTTTGGGTGAGACTTCAGTCCACGCTCCACAAGTTGATGCCGAAAGGGCCAGTAGTGTAGGGATTTGTTTGGAAAACTTAACTCTGAACCTGGGTCAGGACCCACTAAGCCAACACTTTCTCTACATCCACTTCCACAACCAATTCATATTATAAAATGCTAACATTTTTATTGAATTGGACACGTGAAGGATTAACATTTTTATCTTCACCCTTATGGCATTGTGGTAAGCATAGTCATCATTCAAAAATATGTTCTAGACATAAAAATCTTGCAAGAGCTAAGGTTCACCTTGGATGGATCACTTATTGGAAATGGTACCCAATAACAAAGAATATATATCAGTCATACGTTAGAGTTCATTGTCGAGTGTTGACACATCTTGTAGTGAATACATCTTCCTCTTCTCACCCTATATCTAATGGGGGGTTGATGGTGACCTACTATATTCGAAGTCATATTAGATGATCTTCAGCCATAGCCTAAAATAGAGGTTATAGCCAAAGTCAGTTAGTGTTAGAGTCATATTTGTAGCCAAATATAGAATTGTATTACACAAGAATGGTTTGGTTGGGGGCCAACCTTAAACCACCACCTATAGAAGACTTCGAATTATACTACATATTTCATTAGTTTGTGGTTATCTTTAAACCATCATTAGGAACCACTTCCACTTTGTAGAATTCTTTAGCTTCTAGCTAGATTTAGAATTGTTCCAAGACTGCTTCAAGCCAAGTTATAGAGTTGGTGGTCAATTTTAAACCACCACCTGTATAATACTTTGGATTTTGCTAACACATTTGTCTTGTTGTCTTCCTTAAACCACATTTTTAGAGAGCACATATAGCCATTGGCTTCCATATAATTTTGTATTTTAGTTCTCTCCTTGGACTTACATACACCCATTTTAATTAAGGGGAGAACGTTGGAGACATAATCCTCTTAGGTTATGTGAATTTGGCACATTCACTTGAGAAGAAGGTGAAAATCATCAAGTTAATGCCAATCGTCATAAAATTCCAAGAGACCTCTTGGAATATGAAAATAAAGGGTCAGGAAAATGCTATCAATATGTATATTCTGCTAATAATGTATATGTCACATTTATCCTAAATCTGTCTTTCTAATTTTGTGAGTTTCAACAAGTATAAATGCAATTGTTATATGAAATTTTCACTTATGTGGACAAAAATGAATTCCCTAGATCTAGTGGTCTGATCTAGAATAATAGAGGACAAAAAGAATCGATGTTTTCCTTAGAGAGATTGGAATAGGGAATATGGACCTACTTGGAACTCGTAGCAAGTCCTTTTCTCCTCTTCGCTTCTAAGCTCCAATCCTATCTCCATGCACTATAAATGGAACTTGAAACAATGACTAAAATAAGAAAAGGAACTACAATATGCACATAGAATAATCCAATATCTCTATTCAATGAGTCAACATGGCATTGAAAGAAAAGATCATAAACATAACACAAGTATAGGAAAAGAGGATGCTTTTTGTATTGATAGATAAAGGAGAGTGTTACAACCATATATAGAAGCTGACTTTGTAGATGTCTCCCTAAAGCAAACCTTCACACTAAACCCTAATTGAAATGGATGACGGTTCCTTAAGCTCAAAGCAACAACATGAGGGCACCGACAATATCCAAAATCCAACCTAGACTCGATGGGAGGCCATAAATTTATAGGGTAAATATGGTAGTTTAGGATCTATCAATCTAGGCTTGAGATCTGCTTATGGAGGAGGATAAGCTCAAGAGATAAGAGACATGATCACTAGAGTAGGATCATATAGGAATATAAGATCTATATCCATGGTAAATGGTTAAAACTAGCTTAGAATCTTCTCGAAGGAGAAGATTCAAAATTATTTTTTAATTTTCCCAAAATTCTATAATCAAGGCACTTGCAGAAAGGAGCAACCTGGGCTAGTCAGCACTGATGCTCAAGTATGTAACTTGCACCCAACGTTGGTGGACAAGAACATGGGTGCATTGGGCCTAAAAATATTTATTTTTAGTAGATATACCCAGAAAATCAAACTTTTTGGGGAATTGATTCTTAGGGCTTTGCAAAGGGATTATGACAAAGTGTTCATGGATGTTGATTGATCCAGTTTGTAGGCCTTTTGGGTTACTGCTTCAATCCAAGTTCTAGAGTTGGTGGTCAATTTTAAACCACCCCCTGTATAAAACTTTGGCTTTTGCTAACACATTTGGCTTGTGGTCTTCCTTAAACCACCATTTTAGAGAGCACATATAGCCATTAGCTGCTGATGCAGGAGCATTCAACCCAATAATATCATTGTATTTTAGTAGACATAGGGGGTCTTGTGTTTCCAAGGAAGTTGGTTTCCTAAGTGTGAATTAATGTAATTATTTAGGATTTTGAGTGATTTTAATGAGAATAGGATATAATTGAATATTGTGAGACATATTTGCAAATATTCCTGAATATAGGATAATATGAGAGATTTAGGATAGTTGGGAGATCGAGGGATTTGAGAATAAATTTTAAAACTCAGATTAGGAGTTAGTTCATGATTTTGCGGATTGAAGAGGATCCTTAGGGATGAGGAAGATATTTTAGGATTTTGTTGAGGAGTTTATGGATCTAAACCAGGAATTGGTTTTAGAACCCCTTTATATAAATGTAAGCCTAAAAGGCATAATCAGGAGTTAGATAGGTTGGATAGGTTAGATAATCGAGATAGTTAAAGAGTAGAGGTGTGACTGTAAGCCTACGGGAAGATTGTAAATAAAGGTCATTGAAATTAGAAGATCAAGCCAAAGACAGATAAATTGTATGATTGTGTGTTTATATATATACAAAGATTGATTCAAAACTGTATAAGTGTGTGATTTGAATATGGAATGATAAATTTTGTGTGTATTAGGGATTCTGTATAATATATGTATGCAAGTAGAATACACAGGGAAGAAGAATGAGATAGAGGATCGTAATGGAGTGTGAACCAATTGCAGAACCCAAGTAATGTTCTGGAGGGACTATGTTAAATAACATGCGAAGTTAAGCTCAGGAGGGGGTCACGCAGTGGAACAGTGGAAGGATGAAGAACCATTGAAATAATCAAAACCACAAAGAACATTGGAGAAATGGCAAAAAAACCCAATTAGAAAGAAGAATGAAATAATGAAGTATTAATACATAGGCACCGTTGGATCTACCAGATCAACGGATGGGATCAAATCGCATGGAAGGATCGTTGTTAAAATCCCGCATCGCAACATTTAAATGGTAAGGAATTAATCTTGGTCCACAAGGATTTGCAACATGCGACATCATTGTGAACCGTTGGATCATATTCCCCGACCAATGGTGGAGAGGCTTTAATAAATCTCGCATCGCAATGTTACATTGATGAGTGAACTAACCTCAGCCACAAGCGATTGCGATATGCGATTGCGATGTCCGATGCGATTGGAGATTTGATCGCATCACAAATATCGATGGGAGATAGACCTTAGCCCTAACCAATGTGACATGCGATATGCAAAGGTGCGATGGAGCGAGCCGATAAGTACTGCGATATGTGATATAAGAGCGGACCCGATAAAGTATAAACGTGGTTAATTGTATTTGGAATCCGGTTATGGTAATCGCATTCCACATGTGAAAGGAGAAATCTTAAGAGTCTCTTGAAACCCCGAGATGATGATTGCGATAAGGTATGCCTCTAGAAACATGTAAAGACTATGGAAAAGTGGAAAATGTATGTTTTATATGAACTTTTGTTATAAAGGGTTTATAATAGAAATATCACCGATAGATGATTTGTGGGTTAAGCCTATGAATAACCAAAGCATAACGGTTTTGTGGGGTTTGGTTATATATATGCACGGTACATTAAAGTTTAATGAAGTTGGATATATGTGCGGGCATAAGGTTAAGAAGGTTTATGAGGGTGAGTTATAAAGTTCCGATATATAGGATTAATGAAGGGTAGATTGTGTTTAGTTAATAAATCATTCTACAAATATTTATTAAAGGGGACTTAACCATTAAGAATTGAATATTTGACACGGAAGAGAGTTAAAAATTCATGGGGAAAAACAGATAAGTGAATTTTACATGCATACTATGGGTATATGCGGGTTTTCCTGCGTTAGCTGCCATATAATTTTGTATTTTAGTTCTCTTCTTGGACTTACATACACCCCTTTTAATTAAGGGGATAACGTTGGAGACATAATCCTCTTGGGTTATGTGAATTTGGCACATTCACTTGAGAAGAAGGCAAAAAGCCTCAAGTGAATGCCAATAGTCATAAAAGTCCAAGAGACCTCTTGGAATATGAAAATAAAGGGCCAGGAAAATGTTATCAATATGTATATTCTGTTAATAATATAGATGTCACATTTATCCTAAATCCATATTTCTAATTTTGTGAGTTTCAACAAGTATAAATGCAATTGTTATATGAAATTTTCACTTATGCGGACAAAAATGAATTCCCTAGATCTAGTGGTCTGATCTAGAATAATAGAGGACAAAAAGAATCAATGTTTTCCTTAGAGAGGTTGGAATATGGAAAATAGACCTACCTAAAACTCGTAGCAAGTCCTTTTCTCCTCTTCGCTTCTAAGATCCAATCCTATCTCCATGCACTATAATTGGAACTTGCAACAATGACTAAAATAAGCAAAGGAACTTCAATATCCACATAGCATAATCCAATATCTCTATTCAATGGGTCAACATGGCATTGAAAGACAAGATCATAAACATAACACAAGTATAGGAAAAGAGGATGTTTTTTGTATTAATAGATAAAGGAGAGAGTTACAACCATATATAGAAGCTGACTTTGTAGATGTCTCCCTAATTGATTTGTCCTTCCTTGTCACAAAGCAAACATCCACACTAAACCTTAACTGAAATGGATTATGATTCCTTAAGCTCAAGGCAACAACATGAGGGCATTGACAATATCCAAAATCCAACCCAGAATCGATGGGAGGCTGTAAATTTATATGGTAAACATGGTAGTTTAGGATCTACCAATCTAGGCTTGAGATCCTCTTATGGGGGAGGATAAGCTCAAGATATAAGAGATAATATCACTAGAGTAGGATCATATAGGAATATGAGATCTATATCCATGGTAAATGGTTAAAACTAGCTTAGAAGCTTATGGAGGGAGAAGATTCATTTTTTTTTTAAATTTTCTCGAAATTCTATAATCAAGGCACTTGCAGAAAGGAGCAACCTGGGCTAGTCAGCACTGATGCTCAAGTATGCAACTTGCACCCAATGCTGGTGGACAAGAACACAGGGTGCATTAGGCCCAAAAATATGGTTTTTTAGTAGATAGATCCAAAAACTCAAACTTTTTGGAGAACTGATTCTTAGGGCTTTGCAAGTTCATGGATGTTGATTGATTTGGTTTGTAGGCCTTTTGGGTTACTGCTTCAAGCCAAGTTCTAGAGTTGGTGGTCAATTTTAAACCACCCCGTGTATAAAACTCTGGCTTTTGCTAACACATTTGGCTTGTGGTCTTCCTTAAACCACCATTTTAGAGAGTGCATATAGCCATTGGCTACCATATAATTTTGTTTTTTAGTTCTCTCCTTGGACTTACATACACGCCTTTTAATTAAGGGGATAATGTTGAATACATAATCCTCTTGGGTTATGTGAATTTGGCACATTCACTTGAGAAGAAGGCGAAAAGCCACAAGTGAATGCCAATAGTCATAAAATTCCAAGAGACCTCTTGGAATATGAAAATAAAGGGTCAGGAAAATGTTATCAATATGTATATTCTGTTAATAATATAGATGTCACATTTATCCTAAATATATATTTCTAATTTTGTGAGTTTCAACAAGTATAAATGCAATTGTTATATGAAATTTTCACTTATGCGAACAAAAACAAATTCCCTAGATCTAGTGGTCTAATCTAGAATAACCGAGGACAAAAATAATTAATGTTTTCCTTAGAGAGATTGGAGTATGGAAAATAGACCTACCTGGAACTCGTAGCAAGCCCTTTTCTCCTCTTCACTTCTAAGCTCCAGTCCTAGCTCCACACACTATAAATGGAACTTGGAACAATGACTAAAATAAGAAAAGGAACTACAATATACGCATAGCATAATCCAATATATCTATTCAATGAGTCAACATGGCATTGAAAGACAAAATCATAAACATAACACAGGTATAGGAAAAAAGGATGCTTTTTGTATTGATAGATAAAGAAGAGAGTTACAACCATATATAGAAGCTGACTTTGTAGATGTCTCCCTAATTGACTTGTCCTTCCTCGTCACAAAGCAAACCTTCACACTAAACCCTAATTGAAATGGATGATGATTCCTTAAGCTCAAAGCAACAACATGAGGGCACTGACAATCTCCAAAATCCAACCCAGACTCAATGGGAGGCCGTAAATTTATAGGGTAAACATGGTAGTTTAGGATCCACCAATCTAGGCTTGAGATCCACTTATGAGGGAGGATAAGATCAAGGGATAAGAGACAAGATCATTAGAGTAGGATCATATAGGAACTTGAGATCTCTATCCACGGTAAATGGTTAAAACCAACTTAGAAGCTTCTGGAAGGAGAAGGTTCAAAATTGTTTTTTAATTTTCCCAAAATTCTGTAATCAAGGCACTTACAGAAAGGAGAAACCTGCGCTAGTGAGTGCTGATGCTCTAGCATGTAACTTGCACCCGACGTTGGTGGACAAGAACACAGGGTGCATTGGGCCTAAAAATATGGTTTTTTAGCAGATAGGCCTAAAAACTCAAACTTTTTGGAGAATTTATTCTTAGGGCTTTGCAAAAGGATTATAAAAAAGTGTTCATGGATGTTGATTGATTCGGTTTGTAGGCCTTTTGTGTTACTGCGTCAAGCCAAGTTAGAGTTGGTGGTCAATTTTAAACCACCACCTATATAATACTATGAATTTTTCTAACACATTTGTCTTGTGGTATTCTTTAAACCACCATTTTAGAGAGCACATATAGCCATTGGCTGCCATATAATTTTGTATTTTAGTTCTCTTCTTGGACTTACATACACCCCTTTTAATTAAGGGGATAACGTTGGAGACATAATCCTCTTGGGTTATGTGAATTTGGCACATTCACTTGAGAAGAAGGTGAAAAGCCTCAAGTAAATGCCAATAGTCATAAAATTCCAAGAGACCTCCTTGAATATGAAAATAAAGGGCCAGGAAAATGTTCTCAATATGTATGTCCTGTTAATAATATAGATGTCACATTTATCCTAAATTTATCTTTCTAATTTTGTGAGTTTCAATAAGTATAAATGCAATTGTTATATGAAATTTTCACTTATGCGTAAAAAATGAATTCACCAAATCTAGTGGTTTGATCTAGAATAATAGAGGACAAAAATAATCAATGTTTTCCTTAGAGAGATTGGAATACGGAAAATAGACCTACTTGGAACTCGTAGCAAGCCCTTTTCTCCTCTTCACTTCTAAGTTGCAATCCTAGCTCCATGCACTATAAATGAAACCTGCAACAATGACTAAAATAAATAAAGGAACTATAATAAATACATAGTATAATCCAATATCTCTATTCAATGAGTCAACATGGCATTGAAATACAAGATCATAAACATAACACAAGTATAGGAAAAGAAGATTTTTTTGTATTGATAGATAAAGGAGAGAGTTACAAACATATATAGAACCTGACTTTGTAGATGTCTCCCTGATTGCCTTGTCCTTCCTTGTCACAAAGAAAACCTTCACACTAAACCCTAATTGAAATGGATGATGACTCCTTAAGCCCAAAGCAACAACATGAGGGTACTAACAATCTCCAAATTCCAACCCAGACTTGATGGGAGGTCGTAAATTTATAGGGTAAACATGGTAGTTTAGGATCTACCAATCTAGGCCTGAGATCCACTTATGAGGGAGGATAGCTCAAGGGATAAGAGATAAGATCACTGGAGTAGGATCATATAGGAATCTGAGATCTTTATCCATGGAAAATGGTTAAAACTATCTTAGAAGCTTATGGAAGGAGAAGATTCAAAATTATTTTTTATTTTTCTCAAAATTCTATAATCAACGCACTTGCAGAATGGAGCAACCTACGCTAGTCAGCGCTGATGCTCACAAATGCAACTTGCACCCAACGTTGGTGGACAAGAACACAGGGTGCATTGGACCTAAAAATATGGCTTTTTAGCAGATAGACCCAAAAACTCAAACTTTTTGGAGAATTGATTCTTAGGGCTTTGCAAAGGGATTATGACAAAGTGTTCATGGATGTTGATTGATCCGGTTTGTAGGCCTTTTGGGTTGATGTGAAAAAATGGCATGTAACAACAATGTAGTGGTACAACTTAACAGTGGGAGTCCCGAGGGATAAAATCCAGAACAATATCAAGAGAAAGTCATGAGGCTTCATTAAAAGTCCCTTCATGACTACAAAGGGCTCTCAAGTCTATGAATTCAAATCAACATGGGCATTAAAAGGCTAGCAAAGTAATAACTGGGTTTCCCATGTATAGATAGGCTTTATCACCACATTATGACACATAAAAATAATAAATTTGATATCACATACTGATGGGATCGTTCTATAGAAAAAATATATTGAAGTCATAAATGCAAGGTGCAAGGTGGGGTGACCCTACCCTAAATTCCATGAATTGAAATCATTGCCTGTCACATAAGATCAAATGTGGAACAAAATGGTTGAAAATCATTGTTAAAGTTGTCAAAAACTAGGAAAATACTAGGAGGAGGGTTGAATTAGTATTTGATAGATTTTAACAAATATTTAGCCAGGAAAACACATTCAATAATACAACAATGCACCAATCACATATTTCTTACACACATGATATTTACATGGAAACCCATTGTTGGAAATAATACTGAGAGGGGGGGTGAATCAGTACTAGTCAAGTTAATAATCTTTTTCTTTTCATACTCAAATTTGTATACGCTACTTCCATGTGGGTAACCCGCTTGTACACACAACTGTGCTTAAGGAAACAAGTGTATATCCAATAGACTAATGATGCAGTTAATTCATCATATGTTGATCCTTAATTTGTGCATTAGTACTTTATTAAACATTAAACAGTAATCATAAGAAGTTAATAATAGAGTCAACCATCACACATAAGCAACACACATGAACACCAAAATTTAAGGTGGAAACCCAATGTGGGTGAAAACCACCTGCTACTGTCATCTCTGTCTTCTTTTAATATTAAGAAAATATGTTTACAACATTGTATTGGTGTAGACTCATACCAGTACACAGGCTTCTACCTACAGAAGGGTACAACCTTCTCTCATTCTCCAACTTCTACTGGAAGGGAGCTACAACCCCCTAGCTTTTGTACTAGCCGATATGTTTACTAGTACGTAGGTGCCACCTATAAAAGGCTACAACCTTCTCTCTTCCTCCACGAACCTCGTTTCATAAATTTTCAGACTAGATACTCCTGGAACACAACACCATAATCTGAAGGCCACATTTCATCCAATTTTCATACTAGACCCATCAACAACATTGAAGCTCAAAAATAAATCATCACTGTAATACAACTATCAAATACATCTGCATCAACCAATAACTGAAACTCAATCATTACTTTTTGAATCAACCAAACTCAATCATTCACTGACAACCTCTGAACCTCTGACACAACAAAATCAACCATTCATTCATACTTTAATCAACTTCAACAAATCAACTGGAACAAAGAGATCACTGTAACCAGTACAAATATTTGTACCCAGAACACTGCATCATCATTCAACACCAGCTATAACCTCAAAACCATGCATCAGAGTGTATACGCAACTTGGAAGAGCTGAAATAGTGTGTATACGCAACTTCATCAAAGAGAACCAACGTATAGATTTGCAAATACTTATAACTTTGTTGCACTTCCCGACTTTAGACATACCCAGATCATCACATATAAAGGATAATACATGTGTTAGAAACCAGATCTAGCCCATCAGATCACATAATTATAAGTCATTATGATCTTGATCCATTATTAGATCTCATCCATCATCACAGAAGCAAATCACAATCAATCAATCTGAACACTGTTGTGAGAATGCAGTCACCAAAACATAAAGCAAAACCCAGAACTCTGCATCAACAACCAGAACCAATTGTAACTTCAAACATCATAGTTCACAAGGTATACACTACTTCGATGTGTTGAACCTATGTGTATACATGCTTTTACCAAAGTCAACCAGCGTATACATCTGTAAATATTCATTCATAATTTTGCAGCTATTCCAGACTTCAATTATACCTAGATCATAATATTTACAGAACAACACATGGATCAGTATACAGAATTAGAATAAACATGATCAAACCATATAAAGATAATTCATTCCAAGCCTTAAGATCACGATCCATCATTAGATCTAGTTCCTCATCATCCACTAAGGTTCATCCTTGGTTCAAATCCAGCAATGCACCATAACCCAATAACCTGCATACTAGATCTCACAATTCATCGGATATTCGATGCTTGTCTACATTGGCCTAATGATCTTCTCCTCCTTATATAATTTTAGGCCTTTCTCAATACCATGGACCAAAACCACTTAGGACTAATACCTTGGATCAAATACCTAGGGTCAATACCGCGGACCAAATACCATGGACCAATACCATGGATCAAAATAATTTGGACCAAATACTTCGGACTAAAAACTTAGTTTTCAAAGGTATACACGCTTTTCCTTCTAGGAAAGTGCGTGTGTATGCTATATGCTTCTTTTGTTCTGTTAACCTGCGTGTATACACAACTTGGTCAAGGTGAACCTGCGTATAACCCTCTTTCTTCATTATGTGAAGACTGATCTGTAATTCTTTGCTGTTTACCTGCTATACTGTGATCTTTCATCTGAGTGAGTTGACTTCTAAACTGATTCCTTGAAGCTGCCCTGCATTTCATCAGATCTATAAATATTACTGCCATGCATTCTATCACATCTGATATCTCTTTTGTAGATTCATCTAGTTACCATGTATAAGAGAGTTGTTTTGCTACAAGTGGGTTGCCATCAAGTACAACACATACATGATAATGCCAACACCCATACGGGAGAAAACCACAAAACATCTTTTGATTTTTAATATAAATGCAAACACCAACTTCAGTTTACATTAGATTTATAAGCACCAACGTACAAGAGGCACCAACCCACTTTTTCTTTGTAAGAGCCCACTTACTGGAAGCACTAACTCCCACTTGTTGGGAGGCACCAACCCATCGATATTTACAAAAACCAACCTAAAGGAGACTCCAATCCCATGATTC
>APFE030653635.1:0-11827 GCA_000404065.3 Pinus taeda
CCTCCACCGTGATTTCCCGAATGATGTTGTCCCTCATCAAACATTCTAGAACACAGTTGTCCTCCCTTGAATAGCAGCTCCTCCTGTAAGTTATAGTCTAGTCATGGACTATTGTTCCTCAACAAAAGGTTTTGGCAGGCCTCATAAGCCTCCTTGAAATCTGCATTTGTTTGATACAAGTCCTTCAGGTGTTCAAAACCCAACACTTGTAATGTGCTTTCTTGCAAGAGTAAAACTCTTCTGCTTAGTGCATCTGCTACGTTGTTGGCTTGACCACTGATATGCTTCAACACGAATGTAAAACTCTGTAAGTACTCAACCCATTTTGCATGTTTGTGATTCAATTTATGTTGCTACATAACATACTACAATGCAGAATTATAAAAAAACAAGACAAACTCATTACCCAGCAAATAATATCTCCAATGCTTCAATGCTTAAACGACGGCATAAAACTCCTTCTCATAAGATGTATAATTTTGCCTGCTTTCATTTAATTCTTCACTGAAATAAGCTATTGGTTTGTCTTCTTGGATGAGTATAGCTCCAATGGTTGTACCATCGGCATCACAACGAACTTGGAAAAGTTTGTTAAAATCAGGAAACCTCAAAATTGACCTTTCAGTGATCTTCTTCTTCAATATCTAGAAGCTCTTCTTTGCAGCTTCAGTCCAATGGAAAGGATGACTTACCTTTTTGATGGTATCCAACATGGGTGTGCAGAATCCACTAAAATTCCTTATAAACTTATGATAGAAACTTGCCAACCTGTGAAAACTTCGAACTTCGAACAGAATCTTAGGGGATGGCCAGCTAAGTATAGCTGCAACCTTTTTTGGGTCCATTTTTAGCTCATTTTCTGCCATCACAAAACCCAAATAGACTAACTCGTTCTGAAATAAAGAACATTTTTTCAAATTTATCAACAACTTGTTTTACTGCAACTTCTCTAGAACATATCTAACGTGTCAAAAAGGTTCTTCCTTGGTCTTGCTGAAAATTAGTATATCGTCAAGATACACGATTACGATATTCCCAGTGAAATCCTTCAACATCTCATTCATCAGGTGCATGAAAGTGCTAAGGGCGTTAATCAACCCAAATGGCATCACTCACCTTTCATACAACCCTTCATTGGTTTTGAAAGTTGTTTTCCATTCGTCCCCTTCTCTTATTCTAATCTGGTGGTATCTGCTCTTCAGATCTATCTTCGATAAATATGCTTCTCATTCAAGCATTCCATCATGTCATCCATTCATGGCAATGGAAACCTTTACCTGATAGTGATTTTATTTATTTCTTTTGAATCTATACACATCTGCCACTCGCCTCCTTTCTTGGGAGCTAAAATTGACAGAAATACATAGGGACTTAAACTTTCCCATATCAATCCTTTGTCCAACAATTGCTATACTTGCTTCGTGATCTCTTCATTATCCTTAGGTCTCATCTGGTAAGCAGCGTTGTTTGGTAAACTAGCTTCAGGGATGAAATCTATGTGATGACTGATACTTCACTTTGGTGGTAATTAATCCAGTAAATCATCCACCACAATCTTGTTGAATTCCTGCAACGAATACTAGATTTCTTTAGGTAAGTTAGAAATTTTGGTGTCCAACAACACTGCTCTTAGTCTCCTTACAATGACATACTTTATCTCGTTATCTTCAATCTATTTTAGAAATTCTTTTCCACCCATCAGCAGCGCTTTTGTCCCACTAGTTTTTGTTGTTTCTTCTTCCTTGATGGGTACTAGTGTATGCTTAATCCCATCCTTGACAAACTTGTAACAGTTTGATTTTCCGTCGTGAACAACCTTTTGGTCATACTGCCATGATCTCCCTAGCAGAATATGGCACATGTCCATGGGCATGATGTCACAAATCTCCTTGTCCCTATACTTGCCAATATGGAACTCCACCTCACACTACTCATCAACTAGCAGTTGGTGGCCTTTCTGTAACCAAGACACCTTATAGGGAGTTAGGTGCTTCAACCTTCTCAAACCTAATTTCTCCATCATTGCTTCCACTGTCTATAATCAGTTTGCAGCATTTTCCATGTGACTTGCACATAGTCTGGAATAATGCCTTTCTTTGGGTTTGTTCAGCTATCTCCTTTGTTGGTTTCAGGAGTACCTTATTCAAGACTAAGGCCTCTCCTGTTTCTGGTACATTCTCTACCTCTTGGGGTGGTGCCTCTGCTTCTTCTGTTTGAGCAACATATGCTCCTCTTTGTCCAGCCTGTTCACCTTCAGGGACCTCAAAGGACCTGTGCCCCCACTTCTAGCACTTGTAACAGTGGTAGGCAGATCCTCTGCCTCTGCCATTACCCCTTTCTCTCTGGTATGGCCTTCCTCCCCTAGTGCTACCTTCCTTTTCTATTGTTCTTGAAGTCTTTGAACTATTTCCCTCTCCATTGTTGTTGGTAGTCCTTCCTTTGCAAAAGGATTGTCCTTTCCCTCTGCTAGTTCCATGTCCTCTTCTAGCATTCTGCTTCCTTGCAATTTTTTCTTCTACCTTTAAGGCACTCTAGTATGCTTCCTCTATGGTTTTTGGAGAAAGAATACTTATTTCGTCTAATATTTCTAGCCTTAGGCCATTCACAAACTTTGTTGTCGTTTCAGGGGTGTATTCAATGTAACCAGCTCTTAGATTCACTCGATAAAATACTTCAATATATTCTTTCACCATCATTCCTCTCCGCTTCAAATTATGCACATGCCGATACAGGGAAATTTGATAATCTTTGGGCAAAAACTTACCCTTCATCTTGGCGATCATTCTACTCCACTTTTTAATAGGTAAGTTATTTGATCTTCTCCTCTCTGCTTGGACACTATCCCACCATAAGGCCGCATTTCCTTTTAACTTGGTCGTAGAGAATTTAACTTTCCTATCTTTGCTGATCTACTCACATTCAAAGTATTTGTCTAGCTCACTAATCTAGTCCAACAACACTTCTGTGGACAAACTACCATCATAGTTTGAAATCTTAGGCTTTGGCTTACTACTAGCCAATAAAACTGACCTTAATAATCTAATTTCAGGTCCTTCTTCATCTGATCCATCTGTTGTAACAATAGCTTCTTCATCACTATCATCTCCTCCTTCTGGATCCCTTCTCCTTCCTGATTTTATTGTTGCCAAATGGGCATTCAGGATCCTAATCTCTTCCATCAATCCTTCATCTACTACCCTTCAAATAGCTCTGCCACGACCTCTTCTTCCAACTTCAATTTTGTAAAAAAAACAATTAACTCTAACCTGGCTCTGATACCAAAATTTGATGGGACCAACCCTGAACACCTATGGCTTAATAATTAATGATTGATTATATGGGTGATATATTTGCGGTTGGTTCACTTTATAGTGCGGTACTAGGATTTTTTTTTTTTTAGGGCAAGTGTCCTGGTCTTGGTGTTCGCTCCTCTTGCCTTTTACTATGACCAAGAAACCCTAGTTCGGCTCAATTCACTTCTTTTGCTCCAGCCTTCTGCTGCGCCATTGAGGGGACTCTATTTGCTTTGTCAGAGGTCGCTACTCCTCAGGGTTTCGCTTACACCCTTCGAAAATTTTCTCTGCTCAGTGACCTATTCTAAAGTCACGAGACCTGGTCTCAGTCGTGGGTTTCTGTTTGTTTAGCTTTGGTTATGGTCTTAGGTCCTTTCTTCTCTCTTGTTTCGATTATGTTACTAGTTTTCATATGTCTGTCTCACTATCTAATTGTGGACTTGGTTCTTCTTTGCAGGTCACGGTTGTGGGGAAGCTTGACGCATGGCTTTATTCCAAGACCTAGCTAGAGGTAAGCTATTCCCCTCCATGTTTTATCATTTTGCCTCGTTTTCGACTATTGTTGGTTTTTCTTGCTCCTGGTGAGTAGTGAGTGCTCTGCAACTATGGCCTTGTCATGTGATTTCTTTCCACCATTAGCAGAACTCGGCTCTGGGAAGTGAACGTTCTCTAACCCTTGGCTCTGTCTTCGGTTTTCTTTTAACATGACTCTATCTCTTGGTTGCTGATGGCTTTGTTTTGGTGGAAGTGACAGGAAAATGGAGTTGGGTTTGTTGTTGGCTGGTTGCGTTCCCTGACACCTACACAAGTATCTGGTAAGGTCGCACCTTGTTGTCCTTCTATCGATTTGCTTGAAGGGTTATGCTTCTTACTTGGTCTATTTTCGAGGGCAAGCACTTCGACCTCCCTGTTTCGTGTTTTGTAACTTATGCCTTTAGGCTGTTGTTGTATATGCGACTATATTTATATTCTGAGGGGACTATGCCTATGTTGGTTTCATGGAAAACTTGAAGTTCCATTTGGCACCATTATACAGGACCTATGTTCTGTGACTTATCTGTATTTTTGGACAGTTGCATCTAGGACTAGAGGTGTTGAATTTCGCTATATATATATAATGATTTATTTTTGATAATTAAACAGTGAAATAAAATGTTGTGTGTTTTGTTGGTACATGTAGAAATTGTATGCTCCTTCGATACTGTTTCACTTGATTCTTCGGTAGGCTAGGTCCTTCATTTTCCTGAACTTGTCCACTTACTTTGTTTGCTCATGTGTTAATTATTCATTCCCTATCTTCATTATAAAATAGATCAATGGTCTCTATTAAGTTAAGCGAGAAGATATTCAGACTGTAATATACGGATGTAGATTGTCAAAATATGGTTTCATGCTTGTTTCTATTCAAAACTATGATGGTCAAAAAATTTCAGTAACTATTTTCCTTCCTCTGTTTTGTAAATATGCACTATACAATTATTAAACTGTCAGTAGTTACATTTAGTTATTCTTTGACAATTGTTCTTTCTTAACTGTAGTCTAAAAGTAAATTTTAAATAAAAATAAAAATAAAAGAACGTAAACAAAAACTAATAGTGGGCTGAGACAGTCATTCCTAGAAATTTAAATGAAAATAAAAACTAACTGAAACTCAGTCTATTTGCAAAGACAAACTCTCTAGCCATGACCTCCCTCAGCTGGATGCTCCTGTATCAGGATCCTTTAAGATTGTTTCCTTTAAACCACGCGTGAAATTATTTGTTCAAAGAGATCAATGAGGCTCTTCAAAAGCTCAATAATCATCAATGTCACAATCAACAATAACAAATATATAGAATACTCATTTTCATGATGTGTCATTTTCAACGAACACCAAGATAAGCAAATGTAGTGAATGTATTATGTTGAAAGCACAAATGAAGTAAATAATGAAAAAAGAGTTGGAAGAAAAGGCACAAGGTAGATTGAAAAAACATAACAAGATTGTTATGTGTGGAAGATATTGCTACTATGCACACAAAATTAAGTTAAAGTATTTTCCAATGGAGTATTTGAGAATTACCCATGATAAAATGGAAAAAACAAAAACTTCAATCCCAAGGATATGTGTCAAGCTCAAATATATTGCAAGAACAAACAGTTTTTCATTGACTGTACAATAAGACATGGGCATAATACGAGAGGTTTTAGTCATATCTCTCTACCATTTATACATATGGAATCACGATTTACTATTATATCCCTTAAAAAGTGTTTGAGGGACCTGCACGACCCACATCGTGGTTTGTATGGGGATCTACTTTGTGAAAGTGGAAGTTTAGAAAACCTCCTTTCAAATTCATTACTTGAAACTTGTGTTTACTCAAAATGTAATGTGTACAAGGATGATTTTATATCTCATGGAAGATCAACAAATTAGAATGTTGATTTTAAAATCCTTCCTCCACATTTTTTTTTTTATATTTGGACAATCTAGCAAGTGATAATAAGAATCACTATATTTTCATCTTTCTATCACTTTTGACTATTTTTGGTGTCTTCATAACTATTGAAGTTTGGTTCTTTCTTGTGGGGCACACACATGAAGACATCGATGGAACATATGGTAGAATATCTTCCAACTTGAAAAATAAATATGTATATTCCTTACTTGAAATGATGGATGCATATCGAACAATTGAAGAAAAGCGAGTGTTTCCACCAACACTTATTGAAAAAGTGTATGACTTCAAAATTTATCTTAATGTATGGATGAAATAGGGAAAAAATTCCTTAGTTGCACATCTTAATGTAGAATATTTCCAATTTATTTTACTCAATGATGTTCTAGTACTAAGATACAAAAAATCCATCAGATATATTGAGTGGTAAGAACCAATTGAGTTTTGGAATATAGATGATGAAAGTTGGCCTAAACTTCCCACAAGGAGGCCATGTTTCTTACATCCCAAAGATAATGATTTTTACTTTAAAGAAGTAAAGGAATAAATAAAATCGTACATAAAAATGTGGAAAGGCAATATCGACAATGAGGATTCACCAATTATAACATAATAATGGAAAAATAGATTAGAGTATTGGGAAAGAGTTCTTCATATGGTATATGAAATATATAATGATCATATAATAATGAATGGAACTAATTCATCCTATGAGGAATTTTATCCCAAGTATTATAGAGGGATATTTTGATAATGTGACAAATGAACAAGTATATGTTGGACCCACGTTCAACAAGCCAAAGACAACATTCATATGATTAATGTTGAGAAAAGAAATATGTTGCGAGTTAGATAAGTAAACAAGGGTGAAGGAAAGACGATTTGGATGACATAATCCACCTCATATATCTTAAGGATAATAAAAGTAACATGTAAGGGTTTATTCGTAGAATCCTATTTCAAGAAAATAAAATGGAAAAAATTAATAATAATATTGGGTACGAAATCCCGATTAGATATCAATTGGATATATTTGAAACATTACTATAATTTGGGAATGGATGCCAAACAAAGAGCATTGAAAGAAGACAAAGATGTGTGAATGTGGAGTTGAAGTTTTTCTTGATGTACTGCAGAGAATATATTTTAATGTTAGATGGAGATAACTCATGAATGTAATTTTGTTTTTTGAAGTATCATATAGTTCATAAAGAATTTTCAATGTCAATTGTATATCGAATATTCTATTCATATTATTTTTTTAGTTTTGTATTATTTAGTACATATATGCACATTGTGGTTCAACTTCGCTGTAATAATGTGATGATAGTCTATGTGACTTATATGATATTTTAATTAAATTTTTAAGTTCAAGAACATAACTTCTCACTATATTAAATGTGCATAGTCAAATTCAATAATGCATTTAAAAAGAATGTCTTTTAAACTTTGTGTATTAAAAAAATATTAGAATAATTAATTTCAATATAAACATTTAAATACAGCTAATAAAGGTTAGACAATTGAAATAAAGTTTTAAGTGGGTTATCTTTAATATTTTTTTATTATAATTGATATAAATCAAATAGTACTACTTTACTTTACTGCATTTTAATTCATAAAATAAAGATAAACATGATCATCAAATCACACAAAGTAAACTTGTAAAATATTTTCTCTTCTGGACTTTGAATGTGTGCCAACATTGTATTGTACAATAAGTTATAATAAACATCGAAAAATATTTATTTAGTGTCGACATTAAATTCATAATAGTAACTAACATAATATCTATATGCCGTTAAATAGATTTATAGGTAAGAAATTTCATATCCAATTTTTTACACATGAGTTAAATCTTGTTGAACTTAATTTTACTATATAAATACCAATATTAGTAATAATAGAAATAAGTTAAGCAATCTAAGTTTTACAAAAGTAAGAATTATATGTTCTAGTAAATAAAACATATTCAAATAGTTCACAAATAGATATTTAACAGCAATAATTAGCTTAGTTCGATTGTCCACTTTCCTCTTGTATTTTAAAAAATAATTCTATAATACTCTATCGTTATTCTCATTCATAATTGATTTTAATGGTTAAAATAATTAATAATATATATATTGGGCATTACTAATTTCATTGTAATTAAATAACTTTATAAGTAATACATTTCTCGTACATTAATCTATTATTCGTTCAGTACGTCTCGGTAAAATTTGTTTAAAAAAAATATAACTATTAAAATAAACTATGTTCCGATTCCAATTTATAATTTATTTTTCTCTTTCCAACTATTAAGTGGTGCAAATTTTTATAGTAGCTAAGAAATTTCTTATACAATTTATAAATCATGAGTTAAATTTGGATTAGCTTGATTTTGATACAGAAATATAAATATTAATTATAGTAGAAATAATGTAAGGAATTTAAGTTCGAGAGGAATATCAATTATATAATCTTTTCCATGTAAAATATTCAAACAATTCAAGATTAAATATTGAAAACTTGCAATAACTAATCTAGTCATTGTTCCCTTTTTCTCTTCATAAATCTATACTACTCTATTGCTATTCTTATTTATAATTGATTTTGATTATTGAGATGATTAAGAATATATACTAGGTATCACTAATATCATTATTATTAAATAATTCTATAAGCTTGCACATTAACATATCATTCATGAATTAAGCCTCAATCAATTTAGCTTTTAACACAAAAATTTAAATAATAAATTTAAATTATGTTACTATTCTAATTCATAATATATTTTTATCTTGTCAACTGTAAAATGGCATAAATCTCCTATAATAATATATAATTATGATGGTGAGGATGATTAATAACATCCACCAAGAGTGAATATGGTCTCTTGGACCTTTCTAGGTCATAAAATGATTACTCATACCTTTTTAGAATTTTATTTCTAAGATCGAAAAACATTAAGAGAATAATTTCAAGATCAACATATTTTTGTTGAGATAAAATGATAAGAAGGTTGGAAGTGTCATAAATATTTTGATATTTAGGTCCAATTTGAGTATGAGATAGACAATCTAATAAAACTTGGTTCTTTTCATATTCAATTGGTTTTTTTAAGAAAAAATCATAATTTTCTATTAAATTAGAAAAATTTAGATGTAGTAGATGCCACAACACGAATTCATCATCTATCTTATGGACTCCAAACCATAAGAATGAAAACAAGTTGTAGAGTGTCTAGCCCTTCGAGCAAAAAATATAATTGTCCAAGGTATCTAACTATCATAATAAAAACATATTGAATTATTTTTCCATGTTGAGAGTGTCTAAAATGATTTTAAAAAATAACATAAAGATATCTATTTGCAGTAATATATGTTTTTCATCAGAGAAAACCATAGTCTCTTGTTGAAATAGATATCATTAAACTGATTCCACTAAAAAAACTAAGATTTCTTTTGCATGAGAGGATTAATGTTGGTATTCATGTACTCCTCCAGTAGTGTTCTCTAGAGCCTTCCAAGTGCCCATGTGTTGTCGAGATGCGTCTTTATAATATTCAGCCATCATAGTGTTACAAAGGTGATAGATACTTTCTTGCCATGATGTTTTTGGAATTTACCATTTACTCCTAGTTTCACTATGGAGATCATGAGAGTTTGTTCTTATTATCAAAATGTTTGTCTCCTTCTTTACACTATCGAAACAAACTCTAGATACTTATAGTTTTACATATTTGGATTGACCACCACATTAACATAATATTTTAGTTTCGTTTTACCTTCTAATTCTTTATCACTCCACTACTTAATAATGAAGAAATTTTACACAATAATATATTTAATATTAATATATTTCTTTTGCAAAATGATCTCCTCCTTTATCTCCCAATGATCTAACCAAGGTTTCTCATCATTATTCCATCCCCACTTGACTTGAAGGTTGTCTTGGCTAGAGTTACAAGAAATTTAGGAAATCTCTTATCTTCCATGTTATTTAGCCTCTTCTTATACATTAGATATTGATGCGAGTATTTCGATGAGAGAAAGATATGCTTTGATGAAGAGGATATTATATTAAGTTGTATCTCCTTAAATCTCAAGATAAACCAAATAAGTTACTATAACAATAATTGAAATTGTTGTAAATTATAGCAATCACAAAAGTTGTATTATTCCATTTAATAATTGTATAGACTTGACATTCTAAAATTGTGCCATATTGTACACTTACTATAGTAAGTAAATGTAGATATAATAGTTTCCATAATATCCAAATATAACAAAAATGTAGGTTAATAATATTATCAAAACATAGGTTAATAATATTATCAACCATTGATTATTATTAATGTCATTATCTAACTTTATATGTGATTTTGCATTTAGAATTTATTACTCATCATGCAATCCTTGATAAAATTAGGTTTAATTTGATATAAAACAATAAATAGTACTAATAGACAGATTTTGTTGCTATAATATCCATCTCATTATTGATTTTGATTATTAAAAGAATAAATTTAAACATAATATGATTCTTATATAAAATTTTCTATTGTTGTTTATAGAATGTTATCAGCGTCCTAATATAATAAAATATGGTAACCAACCCAAATAAAATTACTAATAGTAGTACCTAAAATTAAACTTGTTATAGTAATAAATATATTACTCTTATAAATCTATCATTACATAAATTTTATGGACACATTAAAATTGTGACAACCTTCTACTAGAATAGTAACTCAATACATATTGTGGTATTTACTAAATCAAATTATAATTAAATTGGTTTATTCTTGTCATCTAATAATATTAACCAACTTTTTAGTATGAACCATAAAAATTATTAGAAGAAATAATCTAAGTGAGTCTAATATTAAGACGTCAAAGTTTTACTTGTGCAAGTTTACATACATTTTTTTTATAGAGTTTATCATAATACTTTTATCACAAAAATCGTGATATTGTGGTTCAAATGATTCATAATATTTGTGGAGTCCCCCATAATGAAGGGTGGTAATACTAATATAAGTACCTAAAATTAAACTTGTTATAGTGATAAATATATTATTGTTATTATTCTATTATTAAATAAATTTTATGGACACATTAAAATTGTGACAACCTTCTACTAGACTAACAAGGGAGCTACTGTCGTAGCGGTAGTCCCTGCCGGGATTGAGAAAGTGTAGTTCTTTGAGTTGCATCTCAGTTGTCTTGAGCATACGAGCAAATTTGCAAGTGAGCGTTTATTGAACATAAACTATGAACCACAACCAAAACCAATTTGAAAGAGAAAATTGATAAAAAAAAACTCTGATGAGTATTTGCAGAGCCCAGAATGTTCACACCAAAATGTAAAAGAAATAGGCCACTGCTCAAATAGTCCTCAGTTAACCTTAATCCATGTGAGTGATTTTTCAAAGAAATAGGCCACTGCACAAATAGTCCTGGGCTAGCATTAATCCATGTGAGTGATTTTTCCAAAAAACAGGCCACTGCATAAATGGTTTGGCCTATTCTTACTTGGGTCAGTGAAGATCACAAGCCCGGTACTATTGCAGTAACAATACCATTAAATACACATTTGATAATAGCAGAGTCAACCCCTGATTGAGAACATGCTAAATTAAGATTAACAGGTAGGCTTTGCTATGCACCATAACCTTTGGACAAACCAGAGGCCATCTTTGGTCATCTTTATTTGAATTGCAGATTCAAAAATATTTTATAAGACATATAAACACATTAATATCATAAACCAGAGGCCATCTTTATTTGAATGGTATATTCAAAAATATTTTATAAGACGTGTTTATTACGTTGGCATTTAGTTGAACACAGTGTAAAAACGCCATTTTCACCTGCAAATAAAGTAAAAGCAAGATAGGTTTACCGTCTTTATGTAATTGTTTGTTCTAATCCATCTTTTTTCTGTAAAGAGAATTCAAAGAGTATGACTACAGGGGCACCTCCTGTTTTAGTAAGAGCCCTGAGCTCCCATTCTGCCCTGTCTGCTTCACTAAACAGTAGGTAGTTTTAGTAAGAGCCATCAGCTCCCATTCTGCCCTGTCTGCTTCACTAAACAGTAGGTAGGTAG